>JAIUZE010046792.1:0-10892 GCA_022085475.1 Heliosperma pusillum
ATGCATATACAGGGCTAATTCATGAAACTACAGAGCTAGTTCATGCATATACAGGGCTAATTCATGAAACTACAGAGCTAGTTCATGCATATACAGGGCTAATTCATGAAACTACAGAGCTAGTTCATGCATATACAGGGCTAATTCATGAAACTACACAGCTAGTTCATGCATATACAGGGCTAATTCATGAAACTACAGAGCTAGTTCATGCATATACATGGCTAATTCATGAAACTACAAAGCTAGTTCATGCATATACATCCATGAAACTGCACAAATAAGACAAGTAGCAGAAAATGAAACAAACTGATGACCTTCCTAATAAACATTCATCTGAATTGATCTAAATATTATGCATAAGCTAGATAAATAGAAACACTAACTTAAAATTAGACTTCAGTAATAGAGACTTACGTCCTTTAGCAGCTTTGAACTATAGCCTAACTTAGTCCCGTTGTACGTCTCCATATGACGCATAAGGTAGATTCCAGTATCACGCACAACATCAAAGGTTGAATTCCGAACATACAGTTTGGCTATTAAATACCATGCAGCGTTCAGCTTTGGAATCTTGTTACTAAGCTTTGAAATCAACAATTTCGTCTGATAAGCGAAAGACAATGCCAAGTAAATAATTTATTTTAAAAGTAGACCTAAATCAGCCATTTAACAAGCTTATTGCGAAAGCGTATGAAGACATACCACATCTTTAACATGGACTGAATAATCAGTTTGCTTCGGATCCATTGGGTGTATAACTTCGTACAAGCCATTCTCAACATGGAAACAAAAAAGAAGTGGCGTGGGTGCCACAACAGGAGTAAAAACCTGCAATATAATAAAAATAAAAAGGCTAAGAACTATTTATATTATTAATTAGCAAACATTTTAAAAAAATTTAAATCTTCAAGGAATTACCAACTTCACTTCTTCAAAGTTGACGTCCAATGAATTAATCTGTAGATTAAATTAGGTGATGTATTAGAGAATACAAAAGCTACAATTTGATAACTGACGCTGTAACAAAAGTAAATAAAAAACCTACATCAGTTTCTTCGGTGAAAAATAGACGGCAACGGGATGTACGAGATCTTAATCTGTTTTGGTCATTCAGATAATCACACCACAAACTGAGGACATTGCTGTGAACTTTACTACCAAGTAACAAGGTCTTTAAATCACGTCGTGTAAGTCTCTTGCCCGTATGGCTGAACAGAACCTCGCTAAACATGTATAAAAAAGGAAACATTAGTGTTATAAATAGAAAATATAATACATTTATCGAATACAATGAAAAATGAAGAGATGTAGTAGACTAATACATACCCTTCGTCTACGTCACATGCAAATGCATAGTCTCCAATCTCTTTCTCAGACTGAGTCAAGTCACGCAACACATCCACGTTTTGTATGAAGAAAGGTGAACGGTAAACATCAGCTACCTCAACATTCCTCTTTGACATCACCCTCTTAGGTTGCCGGGTCTCCATGGCATGTTTTGAGGGGGCAATTGGGGACACTTGTACAAGGGGAGAAGAAGGCATAATTGGAGATTGATCCAATGACAGTTGAGACGAGATAACTATTGGTGATGGTTGGGATGAGATAATTATTGGCGATGGTTGGGACGGGATAACTATTGGCGATACAGGGCACTGAGCTACTACAGGGGATGAAATGAAAGGTGTAGCTGACGTGCTTGCATGGGGAACGCCCGCATGAGGAGCCTTAAAATAATGAAACTTCAGTGAGTCACGGAACTCTTGAGATGTGTATGGCGCGTCATCACCAGTAAAAAGACTAAAAGAGGGTCCTTCCATAAGATCTTTGTCCATCTTTTCTTTGCCAAGATTATCACCATGCTCTTTAAACACCTTACCAACATGGTTGTAGGCATTATTAAGAAAACTTTCTAGTTCAGCTAAGACAGAGGGATTATCAAGAAAATCATCATCCCCATATACCTCATCCTTCTTCTTCTCCTCCTCCGTTTCAGGTTCAACTTTATCTTCGTCTTGCTGAACTTTATCCTCCTCCATCCTCTGATCTACCTCCACTTTATCACCACTTGCAGAACCACCCACGCCAGCAGCACCCTCCCTATCCCCCTCCCTCTCTGATTCTCTACTCTGCTGAGACAAGGAGAACCCTTCAAACAACGAATCAACCAAAGATTGCATTTGGGAAACGGCGACTAAACTGGGAACCTTGGATTTAGCTTGCCGAATTGCCTTGGATAATGCATCATAACTGTCTGCAAAATGAACAGCAGACCCCGCTAAAATATTAACGCTTTTTTTTTTCTCTTCAAGGGGACAACCTTCTTCATTACCGTCAACCTTATCTTTTGTTGCATTATCAGACCGGTGTTTCTCCTCCGTTTCATGGACAGTTTCAGAATGATAAACAAATATGTCTACTACGCGCCCCTTTCCGAAACCCTTCCCCTCGTGTTTCTCCAACTTCACCCTCTCTCTGATATTTTTTTCAGACCAATTAGCCAACAAAGGAAAAGATCGAGATACCGTTCGGGACTTAAAAACTACTCTATCCAAGTAGATAAAGGTAAAAATCAGAATAGGTCCCTTAAAGTACGTATTAGGATCACTACCACTGCCTCTTTCCATGAAATAACATTGTCCATCATTTGATCCCTTGCAAATTTGCACCAATTGAAATTAGGAACATCGGAGAGATCACCCAAGCAACTTAATATGCGAGTGCTAGGAGCATCACCAATCACACCCATCAACAGAGTTGAAACGATATACAAAAGAAAGTTTCTCTTGAAATCGTCTCCACCATCCCGCTGCTCCATCATCTTCTCTAGTACAAGCTTTTTGGTAATATTTGAGGTGCTAAACTGCCCTTTAAATCTCTTCACAGCCTCTAAATAAGCCTCCTCTTTGGAGTACCTCCCAACTTGAACGATGTCTAATGGACCCATCGGAATTCCAGTTGCCAAGTAGACATCCTCATCTGTTATATCTAATTTCCCATTCATCAACGAACAATCAAAAGGATTGAATGACTCTACAATCCATCGTGCTAAATGACCATTGATTTCTTCTGTTTGAAGCTTGAGCAAACCCCCAAAACCAATGCTCTGAATGGCTTCAATTTGCTTCTCAGATGGGTTCAACTTGATCAGATTAGTTATCATTGAAGGACTCATCCTCGTAAGTAGAGTCTTATAGTCATTATTACGTTTCCTTCTTTTCGTAGCTTTGTTCACACTTGAGGTTCCTTCACCTTCGTCATTAAGCTTCCTTTTTTTGTTAGGTTGCTTCTTACTTGCACTTGCCTCTTCGCCTTTATCATTAGGCTTCTTACGAGGACTCCTTCGACATTGCACAACTTCTTCTGCTGTAGGAGTTTCCTTTTCCATATTACCTGTAAAATTTAAGAACAACTATTAGCTTCATTATTAATAACATAATGTTTCAAATTGATGAAAATGTATAACCTAGATGGTCTAATCATTCACGAATTGTATGCAGGTATGAGAGTGTTTAATGCATATATATTGCTGTTTCATGCATGTATACGGTCGTTTAATGCACATATGTTGGTTTTTGATGCACATAAAAGAGGCTAGATGCCTATTGCCATCATTTACTATTATTTTTGAGCCAAACTATATCGAACAGGATTAACACTAGGGGAGTGGTATCGTAAAATTAGAACGGGAAACGGTAGTTTAATGCACATATATTGCTTTTTTTGTTAGGTTGCTTCTTACTTGGACTTGCATCTTCGCCTTTATCATTAGGCTTCTTACGAGTACTCCTTCGACATTGCACAAATTTTTCGGCTGTAGGAGTTTTCTTTTCCATATTATCTGGTAAAATTTAAGAACAGTTATTAGCTTCATAATTAATAACATAATGTTACAAATTGATGAAAATGTATAACCTAGGTGGTCTAATCATTCACAAATTGTATGCAGGTATGAGAATGTTTAATGCACATATATTGCTTTTTCATGCATGTACACGGTAGTTTAATGCACATATGTTGGTTTTTGATGCATGTAAGAGGCTAGACCGCTTCGCGGAAAGGGTTTAGGACGGGAAAGGGTTTAGGGTTGGATTAGGCAGGACCGCTTCGCGGACCCGCCTAATCCAACCCTAAACCCTTTCTCTTATCCTTATTCGAACGGCCGCGAGACCTAAAGACACCCTAGAGGGGGAAGAGTGAACCCTTTTCCGAAGGGACGGGATTAAAACTAGGGGAATGACAACCTTTAAGTAGGACGGGAAAGGGTTTAGGGCTGGATTAGGCAGGACCGCTTCGCGGACCCGCCTAATCCAACCCTAAACCCTTTCCCTTATCCTTATTCGAACGGCCGCGAGACCTAAAGACACCCTAGAGGGGGAAGAGTGAACCCTTTTCCGAGGGGACGGGATTAAAACTAGGGGAATGATAACCTTTAAGTAGGACGGGAAAGGGTTTAGGGTTGGATTAGGCAGGACCGCTTCGCGGACCCGCCTAATCCAACCCTAAACCCTTTCCCTTATCCTTATTTGAACGGCCGCGAGACCTAAAGACACCCTAGAGGGGGAAGAGTGAACCCTTTTCCGAGGGGACGGGATTAAAACTAGGGGAATGATAACCTTTAAGTAGGGCTGGATTACACTAGCAGCCGCAATGTTACGTAGCATACTTGTACACGATATCGTGGTTGTACATATTTTATGCATGTACACGATTGTTTAATGTACATATAAAGTAATTCCATGCATATGCAAAAGATAAGATAAGTTGAGACAGCTTACTTGAATTAGATGCCTTGCCTATTAATTCTTCATCATCTTTTGGTTTGGTTGAATAAAAAGAATGCATTGAGACAGGTTTTTTAGCTGGTGGTTTTTTCTTTTGTGCGACATTTTTTCGTCCCATATCTATCTGTCAATGATTTGAGAGATAGTTTATGAATGTAAAAACACATATGGCTATACAAATATCATGTAGAAAGTAGGACAGAAATTGAGGCAAAATGATTCTAACATTACTTCAAAGTACAAACCATTACATAAGTCTTAACTATACAAATTACAAACCATTATAATTATACATAATACAAAAGGTTGGCAAAAAGACAACTTTAAAACCGCATCAGACTAAAGCACCAAGCCAAATACATTACATTTGCAAAATATAAACTTGGGCTATCTAGAGTTTACATAACCTAATCTAAGTTAAACTTCTACGAACTAGTAATTGTCTTGCAACTAGATATGCTGTATGGAATGTCCAGAGTGGCATATCGAGGAGCGCATCATTAATTTCTCGAACATTGACATCAGTAACCTCCCTAGTATGTGCTCTCTGCAATGGATTTCGGTATTGGTAAATATGCAATAGAAACCTAGCTGTCATATTCTGTGTCAGGTAACATTTACACCTTTGGGAAATTATTCTAGAACCCCTACAAACTATCCTAACGCCATTAACATCATTAATTCGCAAGTTGGCTCTGTATGCCGCATCAACAAGAGGTGCGTCAACATGAAAAAGGAACAGTTGAGACCATTTTTTACAGACAGCGGCCATGTTTGCCTTGTCAAACTGACTATCAACTTTACTGAAAATTGTTTCCATGATATCTTGATCATCAAGAACACCACTTTGTGCTTGACTACGCCTACAATCGAACTGAACTTCATGACCTTCAAATGTCCAACTAACACTTGCTTTTTTTGCGGTTACATAATTATGAATGAACTGTTGTCTATCTTCATCCTCAAGATTAATTACCCACCCCAAACAATGATTGTCCATATTAGACCTAGGTTGAAAGGGGGGCAATGTTAGAAAACAATATACGTAGTTAGATAGGCTCCTAAAAAGCTACATCTTATCTAGAGAGTCATTGATTCCGTAAGTAGGAGTACCATATTGAGGAAGCAAAAAGAAGTAAAGCAACAAAATAAACAAATGGATGTAGAAACAAAGAATTAAGTCGAACGTAGAGGAATCAATTGTATTGAACGAATCAACAATTAATCAGAATACTAAATTGAATAAACGAATCAAATGTATTGAACGAATCAGAAATTAATCAGAATACTAAATTGAATAGACGAATCAATTGTATATCACAAAATTAGGGTTACGATTGTAAACAAAGTAATCAGAATAAGCAGAGTACAATCCGAGTATATAATGATAGATCAATGATAAAATACTAAATTGAATAGATGAAAACCTAATTTAACGTACATGCAACACTTGAAAACAACGAAAGCAGAAGAAAGCATATTTAATCACGCATAAGAACTAATTTGAAGCACAAAAATAGTAAAGATTGAAGAATAACATAGAAGTAGGAGAAGTAGGATAAATTGAGGAATTACCTGGACGGTAGATACAATGAAGAAGAACGAAGAAGAGAAGAAGCTTAAAGAACAACATTGGCGGATGATCGTTCCATGATCAAAGGAAGAAGAACTTGTTCGAAAGTAAGCGCGAGTTTTGGTGAGAATGAGAGTGAGAAGAGAGAGAGAGGGGAAGTTTATAATTGGAAAATTGATTGTGACAGTTTGAAGGGGGAAGAGTGAAGAGTGAATAAATGAGAGTGTAACTGACTAATCTTGAGCGTCTAATATTATTAGATCTAAGGGCTGTGAGTGGTTCTCACAGTTCTCATTATCATGGAGGTTCTCATGGGATCCCAAATCTATATATATATATATATATATATATATATATATATATATATATATGTAAGTGTACATGTATATATGATGAGTGTTACTAGACAAATAAATTGGAAAACACTTAAATCATATAAGATGATTAAGTGGATGATTACACATATTTGTAAGACAAATATAAAAATCAAAATGGACCCAATTATGGGGTACCATAACCGGCCAAGTTGAGCATGAGAGGCAAAATGATTATTTTGTTTTTCCTTTTGTTCTTTTCTAGGCATTACTCTACCCCATGCACCTTTTGTTCTATTCTATGTGAGAAATGATTGAACCATGCTAACTAGAACACTCCACTCTTCCTTTCCTCTCTCCTTGACGGCCTCCTTGTTGTTTTATGAGCAATTTTTGCTCATAATCAACTTACTTGTTCATATGTGGAAAGGTTCACTTATCTTTCTAAAATAACCTCTCAAAACACTAGAAACCAGTATTAATTTTTAGTAACACAAGATATAGTATATACATACTATAACTTAGAGTTAATAATATATTTTATTCATATTCAAAAGGTTGTATTTGTAGTATCTAGTTAATACTACTAATTTAAATTTGAGGTTAGTTCTTGGGAGCATCTTGAAGGAGGTATTCAACTTTGGATTCTAGGAAGATTTTTCCAAGCTAAGTAGATATTCCATAACACAATAAGGAGTTGTTATACTTGTATTTCCACTATCATTGTAAGGAAATTTCTACCTTTTTATATAATGCCTTTATATTTACATGCATGTCACATAGATCTTTAAAGAACTGAATTAACAAGTAATTTAGTAATCTAATTAGAGGAGTCTAATTAGGGTCTATGGACTTTCATGTGGTATCAGAGCTAGCTTGTAGCATGCATGTTCATTTTGGGCATTTTTATTAAAGCTATAAGATAACTAATAAATAAAAAATTTGAGTTAGAATATGATTTTGATGGAATTGTTTTGTGCATTTATACCTACTGACTTCAAAATGTTTGTGGTCAAATTTGGTGATTTTACGGATTGATTTGCAATTTAATTTGTTTTTTTTGGCTTTTAAACCGAGTTAATATGCATTTTCATGTTAAAAGTTAACTAAAAGAAGTTGCATGTTGATTCTGGCCATGAAATTTTAATATGCTTTCATATGGATTATTTACATAATGTATGTAAAATTTTCTGACTTTTAATTAAGTTTTGCATGTTTACTGATTCTTATGAGATAAAAGTCGATAAAATGAGATTCTTATGTTCATAAAATTGAAACGAGTTTTTATAGATCTGTAAAATTTTGGTACATTTTATATTCTGGTTTATATTTTTTTGGTGAAATTTTGAAATTTGTTTCACTAATTTAGGTTTCAAATTTTTATGATGTTTATATTTTATTTTGGGTTTATTTCATAAATTTTATGATTAAACCGATTTTTTTTAGCAAATAAAGTAAAATCAAACTAATTAATTATCAAAAAATTAGTGAGGAATAATTTTTGAGATCTAAAACATTTTAGATGATTAGTTTGAACTTAAATATGATTGAAGTGTTGATTATTGATTTTTAATGGTTAAAAATCGATAAATCCCGTAAAACCGAGCTAGAACGAGCATGAATGTGTTTAGGGCAATCTTGGCATGATTTTTGCAGCAACTTATTTATATTTTTATGGTTGAATGAATGAATGTCATTTATTTAATAATTTATGCAATTGTACCTAGTATGGCCTAGTTATTTTAATCGTTATTACCCGTAATGTAAGGGAATATCGATGTGGTTGTAATTTTTATTGCGATCTCGTATCGCCGGTTTGTAATAATTAATAGTTTTATATTTTAGATCAAATGTATGATAGGATTTGCTATGTATTAATTTGTATCTATGTTGTAATTATTTATTATGAAGACCGATGTTTTCACGAGACAGTGCCATTTTTGGAATGAGTTCCAAATCCCACAAGACGATGTCCTTTTTGGAAGGTGTTCCTATGAATAGGCAAGGGACCATGGAGTCGGTTTCCGAATTTGTAATATCTAGTTAATTTTATTAGCTAGGTGGACATACTAGGATTATTCGTTGCTTGATGCTTGCTTATTTTTATCGCTCATGCCAAAATCGCCAGACACGCATTTTAATTTTTTGCATCGTGCAAATTTTATTTTTCGCTATTGTCAATTTACAGTTGTCTGAGATTCGCCGATTTAATTCACTTAAAGGAGAATGATAACTAATTGAAAAGATCTCTCACATACTTAAAAAAATTGATATTAGCCTTACCAATTAGTAACACATATGAGCCCCGTGTTTATTAGGGCAACCACGCTCGTGGACCCTTTTTACCTCGGGTAAGTAGGGTGATGCGATCACAAGCCAAAGTTGGATTGGACTCAACAAGATAAGCGTTATCTTGGGACCAGGAGATGGATTCTATTGAAATCCGTCAACGGAGAGTTTTAGGAGTAGGATTAGCCAAGCATTGACTTACCGTTTTTTACATAATGGTGGCATGCGATATCCACTTTGGTCTAAAGGCGGGTCTTGGAATCATTTATATAATTTAGTGAGGGATCATTATATAAATGAACTTGTTAAAATGTTTATCAAGTTGTTTTGTTTTTAAAATGAATGTTTGGTTTTTTTTCCCCCTTATTTTCGTTCATACATAAATGTATCATACTTTGACATCATACTCATATCCTCTTATTTTGATAAACCGATTGGATTCGTTCTTTCATAGAAAAGGTTTCTTTAAAAAAATTAGGTTGCGTTTGATTGGAAATATGATTCTCCAAATCACCTTCATAGCTAATGACAATTTTGTGATTATTTATAAATCTTCTTACCATGCTTTATAATAGGGATACCATTGTTGCAAACTCTTATGAAACGTTTAAAGGGGACTACTGCTTTGTCAAGAACGTCTTGATTTATGAAACATCACCTCTATGCAATGGGTTAATCAAGAATGTCTTGTGTTATTAAGAACGTCTTAGGAAGAACGTATTCGTTTCTTTATTTAAATACTCACGAGTTATTCTCATAGTTTGCGAAAAGAGTTTTCAAAAACACATAGAATACTCCAACATGATATCGGCAAAGTGCTCACTTCGAGAAAGGCCTAAATCATTTGTTCGTCATATGCTTTAAGAGTTTACGCATGTGACAACAAATGACCATTTGGATAGTCCAATTTCGCAAGAAATTAAGATTAATCGCATGTTGCACTCACCTCAATACAATTTACCCTTGTAAGTGTAAATGATATTTCGAATAACATGAAGAAAAGTCATCATGGAATTCAATATTTGTTTGTTGAAGCAAAGAAGGATATGAAAGTGAGTGGGAGTTAAAAGAAGATATCCTAATAGTATGGATTAGATGAAGGTATATCTACACAATCGATAAGCTAGTTTCACTATCTTGGTATAAGATACCCTATATGGATCACTTCTTTGTAAATTTTTTACATGAATTGACAAAATCGTACGACGTCTAGCTTAAGAAAGGTTTGACCTTTATGTCTAAATGAAGCTAGAGTAGCAACAATTTCGATAGGGACATATGTACCCAAATTTAGTTTAATGTTTTCAAGTTGTACTCAAATAAGCGGTATTTCGTACAAACTTTATAAGAATGTAATATTCTTATCTGTGTTGAACACGGAAAGCATCATTCAAAGTGATTATATACAATTGTTGTACCTATGCCTATGAGGACTTGGTTTAAGGTTATGACTATACTAGTTACAGACATTTTACATTCTTCACCTAAACTAAATATAAATCTTTAATGTAGATCATAAAGGTTCTAATAAAGTGAACCCGATTGTTTTTACCTCGAACATAGTTGTTTAACATGTAAACGATAAGCACATTCATAGACATATGTCCAAAAGGCATTTCAAACCATTTTTGATTGCGAATGTTATTGTGTGTGTGTGACAATCCTCGCGATAGCGGAAATGTAACATAACAAGCATGCAATTTATATAGCGGAAAATACGATATTTTTGAAACTTTTTACATGCCTAAAGAAAAGTACGAGGAATGTCAAATAATTACAAGCTAAAGTATAATATACTACAAGAGACGTAGTCTCTCAAAACGTTATCAAATATCAAAGTTGTTTAGCAAACTAGCTAAGAAACGTCTAGGGGTGAATCGTCGAGGCCAACGCCCACTAGCTCACACCCGAACCCAAAAACAAGCAAAA
>JAIUZE010046794.1:0-12026 GCA_022085475.1 Heliosperma pusillum
AGGATTGTTAACTGATTCACATGATTACGTGTTGATTAGGGTCGAGGGTATCATGGCCATGTTTTAAAGGTAACCTCTGAGCTAAAATACCAGCTTCCCTACCTCTTGTTATAGATTGATAACGGATTCACATGATAGCGTTCACATGATAGGTTATATGTTAGTTAATTGTTTCATAACATGAAAAGCATATCATATATGTTAAGGTTTTGTATTCTCCATATACATTGCTTTTATGTTATTCATGTTTTAATTAAACTCGACATTTCGTGGCTGGGAGAACTCGGAGTTACTCCCCACTGACTGTGGCTTCCGTGTTTATATTTAATGCGGTCGAACAGGTGGTGAATGCATATTTGGGGTACATTGACGAGCTAGCGAGCGAAGTATTACCTTGGACCTATACTCGGTGCTTAGGATTGTATAATATTATACACTCTTTCTATTTCCGTTTTTATACGGGAGATAGGTCTCCCGTCTTGTATATTTCTTTTGTAGAATATTATTTCCGTTCTGTAATGACCCTTTTTATTTATGACACCTTCGTTATGTATTCGTATCTTTTATGTATTTAAATTATTTTTTTTCTTTCCGCAAATTTGAGGGGGTCACACTACTTACTCATGATAATGTCTAAATGTAAAATGATATTAACAATGAAAACTAGGATAGACATGTTTATTTGATTTTGACTCTTTATATGGCGATAATAACGACGCTAATTGACAATCTAGGAAATGAAACAACAATTACAACGATACTACAATGAATCTAAGACAATATGTAAAGCGAATAACAATCAAATGGAAAATAATAAGAACATTAAACAAGGGATAAAACAGAAATACCTATATGACGATCATGAACGAAAGTGATAACAATAATAGAAAATCCTTGCACATAATAAACGATCCTTGAATTAGAACACTTGTACCCAACAAAGTAGACTACAAAGATGAAATTCTTATTAATCTAAACTAAAGTTTTGATATGGAAAGGACAGAAATAAACTAAGAACTAAAGACTAAAGAAGAAGAAAATGAGAGAAGGGAGGCTAGTTCCCCCTCCTCCTAATCTAAGGAGAAATGTAAGAAGAGAAGCGAAGAGAATTGTAGAAAGGTGGATGATATGATATGAGGGCTAGAGCATCTATTTATAGTATTAGGGTTTCGTGGAGAAGAGGTCGGGCATTAAACACATAGGACAAAAGTAGGAAGAAGACGCCGTTTTCTCGAAGCAGCACACTTACCCGATCGGGTACACACTTCCCCGATCGGGTAAGTGGTCATCCAGGTCCTTTTGACTAACGTTTCATCTCCCTTTGCTTTGACTTGACTTCCAACATCCCCCTTGACCTCTTGAGTCGGGTTTGTTGATGGGTTTGATGTAAGCGATGAATTCTTCCGCCTAAATGATTGATCTTCCGACAACTACGAAACTGTCTTTGCTTCTTCACTCTTTCGAATTAGTGAACCTTCTTGAAATGCCTTTCACTTGGTCAAGCTTGCTTCTTCAAATCGTCGGGTTCTAGGCAAATGCTCGGGAATATAGAAAAAGGCGTAGAAACGTCACTTTCCCTACAAAACAGGTTAGAACACAGGAATTCGCCTAGAAGACGATATTAGCTCATAAAGTGGCTTAACAAAGCACAAATGACATATAAACCGAGCTAAATTGGGGGTTAAAACCATACAAATATTCACTTATCAAGCTTCTTGCTCTCTACATGATAAACTTCATTAACATTATTTAGAACATAAATATCTCCAATAGAGACGGTTTTACCATAAAACACATCATTAAATGAAAATGAACAACTATTGTTCTTGATTACAAAAGAAAAACCCTCTGTGTCAAGCATGGAAATGGAGATACTGTTCTTGGTCAGGGATGGTACAAAATAACAATTATTTAAATAAAATTCAAAACCACTAGTTATGGTGAGTACATAAGTTCCTACGGAGACATTAGCTAGTGCTCGCACGTTCTTCAGCCCCTGCAAATGATTACAAAGGTGAGAACCACATCCGGTATCAAATACCTGTTGGAGTAGGTGTCCTCCACAATAGTGCGCCACTGAATAAGTCTCATTAAGGAATATAATTGGGATATTTATTGAATATATATATGATTAGTCAGTTCATTAACGTAAATCAATAACGGTTGGCTGACTAGAGTTTGACGTTATTGTCGTATGACGGCGGTGATCAACTGATCCCTTTCGGTCACACCTAAAGGATGAAATCCAAATAGTAACTAATTATTTGTATATGATACAGTTAATTAGTCCATTACATATATTCGATCTGTACGAGAGTTAATTATTAGAAATTGAGTTATGAACTCAAATTCGATTAAGTTTATTTTTCAATTATGCGATAATTGACTAATAAATTTATATCTTATTTTAATATGATTAAATAAGATTTAACTTAGTAATTAATCGTTAAATTACTAAATTAGTTGAGGTTTTGAGATAGAGGTAATTAGTTAATTATATTTACAAAGAGTTGTAAAAAAAATTAACTAAGCATTGTGGGACCCATTATATATTGATATAATGGTAAAATATTACTTAAAATGTTAAGTACATATTATTTATTTATTTGTATCATATAATTGTTATATGATCAAATTAACACTTAATTATACAAGATAATTAAGCATATGATTAATAAGTATTTGTGGGACAAGTATCAAAAATCAAAATGGACCATAATAAGGCACATGAGGCCGGTTATGGCATGTGTAGGAAGAAATGATTTTGTTCTTTTCTTCTTACACAATTATCCTTTTGATTGTGACATTACCTACATACTTTAATCATTCTAACATTTCCTACACCCCACCTTATTGCATGTGAATAAATTAAACAAAATAAGAGGCCATATGGGACTATGAGGTCCGACCATCATGCTTATAAAATGGACAATAGTTGTTCATTTTTTATCACTTGATTTTGTGCTTAATTCACACTTCTCTCTAAAACTCATCCTCTCACTAAAACTCTCATTATACTAATATTTTCTTAAGTATTACTAGTGTAGTAATATATACTTATATTAGTAGCATAATATCTATCTTATTATCTAGTTAATAATAAGGGTAGATTATTTGGTATCATCTTGGTGCAACTTGAAGGAGGTGACAACACCAAAATGTGTTGTGTCTAGTAGTATTTATTAGGTTCGTTTATTATACTTTTTACGGGTCGTTAGCATCCTTTTATGCTAACCTTAGTTCTTGTAATTATGTTGTTATTTAGTATTTTTAGTCAACTTTTAGAGTCAAACCCGGAAGTCAACAAAAGTCAAAGTCAAACCCGAGACCCGAGACCCGAGACCCAAACCCAACAATTGGAGTGGGCTACAAGTAAATCATCAATGCAAGAAGAGCAAGTCCAAAGGGTCAATAGAAGTCAAGGCGGGACTAAAGTCCAAAGGGTCAACGAAAGTCAAGGCGCTCAACCAAGGGAAAAACTGGCAGCATAAAACGCTGCCAGCGCCAGGGAACAATGCCAGCGTCACGGGACGCTGCCAGTGTCGTGGTCTCAGGCACGCGTTCCTTCATTCTTCGTCTTGTCATTTTGAGGCCCATTTCTCAAGGCCCTAGGTTTCCGGAGCCTAGGGTATAAAAGAGCCAAATTGTAGAGAGAGAAGGACACAACATTAGACACAACATTTCACAACACAACACATTAGAATTATCTCAAGTTTTGTTCTTCATTTTGGTTTTGTAATTTGGTTGAACTTCATAATGGGATGTAATATTTGGATTATGGGTAGCTAATTTTCCATTGCTTAGTGTAATTGGAACAAGTTCTCTCCTTTTAGCATTGTAAGACCTTTTCAACCTCTTCTTCTCTATTTAATTCCATTTT
The DNA here is from genome assembly GCA_022085475.1 of Heliosperma pusillum. NCBI lineage: Eukaryota > Viridiplantae > Streptophyta > Magnoliopsida > Caryophyllales > Caryophyllaceae > Heliosperma > Heliosperma pusillum. Next base: position 3,881 of record JAIUZE010046794.1, read on the forward strand.
CTCATGTTTAAATTCCATTGTTGAATGAATTGTTGTTGAGACTAACCATCTTAGCAAGTGTTTGTTTAATTATTGCTTTGTCTAGATAAATTTGGTTGATTTGTCTTGATATTGTTGAAGCAACCTTGAAAGATTGTAACTTTGGTTTAAAGTTGGAATCTTTTGAGTGGAATTTGGTTTATTGTGTAATTAGAACATGGTTTAGTGTTTTATTACATGGTTCTAGCTTGTTTCTTTGGTTTTGTTCATAAAGCTTGCATCTTTGATTTGGGCTCATGTTTTAATGGGTGTAAATATAGTTGTAAAGGGTCATCCTTGGTTGGTTTAATCCATGTTGGCTAATTTCTTAGAAACTTGTATTAGATAATTAGAGAAGAGAGGAAAGGAAGAGTCTTTACTTTGTTAATTGTTGGGAACTTGGGAAAATTACACTAAGTTGTTTCTCCATATTTTAATATTTGAATCTTTAGTTTTTGTTTGTAATTTTAGACTTGCTAATCAATTCTCATGTCAAACTTTCTCCTTATATGTTATCCTACCTGTTTTGTCATTGTGAATATCATAGTTTGTAATTAATTTAAGCTTTTGTCTTAATTAGTGTCTTAATTTGTGATTAGAGTAATTAGTTAGTAATTAGTTTGTTAATTTGTTTTTAGCAAGAGTCTAGATTAGATTAATTTAGTTAATACCGCCTTCTCTTGGGTTCGACTCTATTCTTACCATTTACTGCCTTTGTTTAAGATAGTTTGTGTTTGTTTAGGAGTTATAAATTGTTATTTGATCGTAAATAATTAGCAGATTTAACGACACCGTAAAAAGCCGGACAAATTTGGCGCCGTTGCCGGGGAAGGCAATATAGCTAAATATCAAATTGAAACTCTTGTTTGTGTCATAACTTGTTTAGATTATTTTTCAAATTTCTTAGCTTATAGGTTACTTTGTGTTGAAGTTACTAATTGTGTTGTTGAGTTGTTTTAGCATTAGTTTATGCCTAGGTCACAAGAGGGAATTGGTGACCAAGACATTGATCCATCTTCAAGTAGCATATCAAATTGGTTATTTTTAAATCCCCTTTATAGGAGGCCTTTTTGGAGGGAACCTAGTGAAGAGGAGTTGGAAAATAATATTTTTCAAGAAGAACCGGAGGAAGTGTTTGAGTCACCACCTAGGATACCATCTCCATTGAACGTCCTCTACCCACCCAATATGGAGGATAACAGGACAATCGGTGAGATTCAGGCAAGGAACTATGAGGAGCAACCACTTTGTATTGCATATCCTCCCATGGGGGATGTGAACTTTGAGCTCAAGGGTTTCTTCGTCCACAACTTACCTAGATTCCATGGCATGGTGAGGAATCACCCTAATAGACACTTGGCCGAATTTCATATGATTTGCCAAGGTGTTATTCCCCAAGGAGTGACCGAAGATCAATTCAAGCTAAGGGCATTTCCGTTTTTTCTTCAAGATGCGGCGAAAGAATGGCTCTTTTGCCTTCCGGCTCACTCCGTTACCACTTGGGTGGGCTTGAAGAAAAAGTTTTTTGAAAAGTATTATCCGGATTCAAGACACAATCACTCCCAGAAGCTTATCACTACTATTGAGCAAGAAATGGGGGAGACCCTTTATGATTATTGGGAGCGTTTCAAGAGTCTTGTGGCAAGATGCCCATACCATGGCATGTCGGAAGATGATTTGTTGACGACTTTCAATGAGGGGTTGTGCCAAAATGACCAAAGAATGATTATTGCCGCCACCGGAGGAGGAATTGATACACTTAATGTGGCCGAGGCCAACAATATTATTGAAAAATTGGCAATGAACACAAGAAGCTATGGAAGAAAGAGTGAAAGGGGAGGAAGCTCTAGGATTGTATTTTCCATGGAAGATCCTTATGCTTCTCAAAATCACAAGATCATGCAAGAAATGGCTGAACTGAAAAGTATGGTGTCAAACTTGGTTGTTAACAAAGGTAACTCATTCTCTCAAAACCCCGAACCAATTGAATGCTCATATTGTGGGGGTGACCATGCCACCAACACATGCTACATCATGATTGAACAAGGAGCAACTATGGAAAGTGTTAATGCTATGGGGTATGGGAATTACAATTCAAGAAACCCAAGTGGTGGGGGAATGTACAACCAAGTGGGGAACCGTGACCTTTTGGAATGAGGAGGGGACAAGTAAAAAAGCTTTGAAAACGGTCAATTCAATCACTTGAGAGCCTAAAATCCCACCCAAAACCGGAACTCCAATTTCCAACAATATCCCCAAAGAAATTACAACAATCAAAGACCCAACAATTCAAATTTCCCAAGTAACTCTCAATCTCAAAACAATGCTCAAAGACAATCGAACCAAGGCCCCAATCAAGGAAATTCTTCTTCTCAAGGGAACTTGAGTGATATCTAGCAAACACTCCTTGCCAACACAGTGTCATACAGTCTGCCTATGTAAACGACCAGTCATCTCCATGACCCCGTGCAACAGGAGTTCAATGCCAATGTCAAAGACAAGATCAACTAACCAACAATCAGCCCAACCATGATTCAATGCCAATCTTACCCTATGTCAAAAGCTACCTTAATGCTTTGTATAGCCCAGACCCAAGCAAGCAAGCCAAGACACGAGCCAGTGGTAGCCATGACACGAGCCAGGACCAACCAAGCCACAAAACAGACTCACAAAACAAGCCAACAAAATCTTTGGAAATTCAGCCAGCAGCAGTGCCTTGGGGAGGGTTTCAGGGCAACTTCCAAGCTTAGGGACTCCAAACCAACTATGGGGCATGGTACTAGGGAAGGTCTACTACCTTTTTGTCCAGGGAACCTTCCTCAGAAAACGTCAAGAACACCTCTCAAAACATAACCCAAGTTCACCAGTCCAGTTACAGCCTTACATGGAGCAGTTTAGCTGTCATTGTCAAATCTTCCTCTTTTGGCCAAGCAAACTCAAGGGACTTTATGCTCAACCTTAAAGGATCAACACTACTTCAGTTGGGTCCAAAACACCAAGCTAAAAGTCCACCCTGTATCATATAAAAAGCAGTAGCAAGGCAACAAGGAAGCTGTCACTATCAAAGCTGTTTCTTTTTGTTTAGTTTACTTTTTTAAGTTATGTAGCTGTTATTTTGTCTTTGTATGTAAGCCAATGTTGGCCCTAGATGTAATTGGACGTATGAGATGTAATCTCCTTGCCTATATAAGGCCATTTCCTAATGAATGAAAGACAGATTTGAAGTAAAACATAAAAACTGAAACCTTGTTTCTGTTAACATCTCTTGGCTGTGTGCTTGAGACAACTTCCTTTGCTTTGTGCTTGGAAGTGAGCTTGGGTCCTTAGCTGTGTGCTGGGATCAAAGTTCAACCCTCAATCATTGGCTTTGTGCTTTGGTTAAGGTCCTATCCTTGTTCTTTAACAATCAATTCAAACAGAAACAGAGTATTTGCAAAGTGTCTGAATCTCAATCAAATTGTCATTGTTTAGTTGTCTTTCTGAATAGTTTCAGTGCAAATTGGTTATCAGAGCTTTGGTTTGTGAGTTCATCTACCTAACTACATTAAAAATACAAAATCCAACCATGAGTGAAGAGAGAATCATAGGTCTTGAAAACACAGTTCAAGGTCTTGTCAGAACTTTAATGGAGGTCTCTAGATCTGTCAATGAACTCCTTGAGGGCCAACAGAACAATGATACAAGGGGAGGCAGAGGTCGAGGAAGAGGAGCACCTTTCCCACAAGGTGGAGGAAAGAGGAGACAACTAGTAGATCAGTTTGAAATGTCAGATTCAGATGGCTCAGATCACAGTCTTCTCAGACACCAAAACAAAGACATAAAGGTAGAGATCCCTGACTTTCTAGGTAGCTTGAACCCTGATGATTTCCTAGATTGGCTAAGGTCTGTAGAAAGAGTCTTTGAGTTTAAAGGATACACTGATATAAAGGCTTTTAAGGTTGCTATCATGAAACTAAAAGGCTATGCCTCACTGTGGTATGAAAACATGAAAACCTTGAGGGTTAGGGAAGGGAAAGAACCTGTAAAGTCATGGCTCAAATTGAAAAAGAAAATGAGAGCTAAGTTTGTCTCTAGGGACTACACTCAGGACATGTTCATTAAGCTCACTCACCTTAAACAAGACCAAAGACCTGTAGAGTCTTATTTAAGGGACTTTGAACAACTTACATTGCAATGTGAGGTTGTTGAGAAATCTGAGCAAAAGATAGCAAGGTTCTTAGAAGGCTTGGATGAGAGGATAGCTAGTAAAGTCAGGCTGCAAAATATATACTCCTTTGAGGAAGCTGTCAACTTGTCCTTAAGAGTAGAAAAGTTGGGGAAAGGGAAAGCCAGTGCCTCTAAAACTCGTGCTAGAACACCTACCTACAAAACTTTTGTAGGAATTAAGATGGGAGAACCTGTGGCTCCTACTAAGACTTCTTTCAACCCTGATAAAAGCAAGGTTGTTGAGGCAGGCCAAAGGAAGACTACCCCCCTCAAAAAGTATTTTCAATGTCAAGGATATGGACATTTTGCTAGAGAATGTCCATCTAAAAGAGCTCTGAGCACTCTAGAGGTAATTCATTGGGGAGATGATGAGGTGTTGGTCTGTGATGAGGAGATGGAAGAGCCTGAGATAGAGGCTAGTGAGGAGTTGATAGAGCCTGATGCTGGATTAAGTCTGGTGACTTGGAGGGTGATGCACACACAACCCCAACCCTTAGAAGAAGATCAAAGACACCAGATCTTTAGAACTAGGTGCACCATAAAAGGGAGGGTGTGTAATCTGATTGTGGATGGAGGTAGTTGCACCAATGTAGCCTCTAAGACAATGGTGGATAAACTAACATTGCCCACCCAAGACCACCCTCAACCTTACAAGCTTAGGTGGCTGAATAAGGGGGCTGAAGTTAAGGTAGATCAACAATGTGTTGTTCCATTTTCTATTGGTAAAGGATATGCTGATGAGGCCTTGTGTGATGTATTGCCTATGGATGCTTGTCACCTCCTATTGGGGAGGCCCTGAGAGTTTGATAGGGATGCTGTCCATCAGGGAAGGGACAATACTTACTCTTTCAGGTTTGGGAAGAAGAAAATCATCTTAGCTCCTTTACCCCCTATCCTGAAAGGGAACCCTCCACTCTTAACTGAAGCTGCTAAGGAAGTTCTGCTGTTGAGTGAAGCAGAGACGGAGCAAGAGTTAAATGATCTTAGGCCAGTCTATGTCCTCCTCACCAAGGAGGTAGGGGAAGGGTCTAACCAGGTGCCTAAAGAAGTGCAAGCCTTGCTGAAAATCTATGAGGATGTTTTCCCTGCTGAACTACCTAGTGGATTACCCCCACTAAGGGGAATTGAGCACCACATTGACCTAGTACCTGGGGCTGTCCTTCCAAACAAGCCAGCTTATAGAAGTGACCCCAGGGCAACTCAAGAGCTGCAATCTCAGGTGGGAGAATTGCTTAGCAAAGGGTATGTCAGGGAGTCTCTTAGCCCCTGTGTTGTACCAGCATTGCTAGTGCCTAAGAAGGATGGAACTTGGAGGATGCGTATAGATAGCAGAGCCATTAACAACATCACCATTAAGTATAGGTTCCCTATACCTAGACTCAATGACATTTTGGATGAGCTTAGTGGGGCTCAAGTGTTCACCAAGATTGACCTCAGACAAGGGTATCATCAAGTAAGGATTAGAGCTGGAGATGAGTGGAAGACTCCTTTCAAGACCAAACATGGGATGTATGAATGGCTAGTGATGCCATTTGGACTCTCCAATGCCCCTAGCACCTTCATGAGGCTCATGACAGAAGTATTAAGGCCTTACTTGGGAAAATTCATTGTGGTATACTTTGATGACATTCTAGTTTACACTTCAAGCAAGAAGGAACACCTACAACAGCTGAACTTACTTTGTGAGGTTCTCAGGGAGAATAAGTTATATGGTAAGCTAGAGAAGTGCACTTTCATGCAGCCTGAGGTTCATTTCCTTGGGTTCATCATATCAAAGGATGGGGTTGCTGTTGATCCTGAGAAAGTTAAGGCAATCAGGGATTGGCCCACCCCTAAGACAGTAACAGAGGTCAGGAGTTTCCATTGGTTGGCATCCTTCTATTGAAGGTTCATTCAGGGGTTCAGCTCTATCATGGCTCCCATCACAGAATGCATGAAGAAAGGGGAGTTCACTTGGGGAGAAAAGGCAGAGAAGTCCTTTAATACCATTAAGGATCTGATGTGCAGATCCCCTATACTAGGCTTACCTGACTTTAACAAACTGTTTGAAGTGGAGTGTGATGCAAGTGGGTTAGGAGTTGGGGCAGTACTGGTTCAAGAGAAGAGGCCCATAGCCTATTTCAGTGAGAAACTAAGTGGAGCAAGGTTGAATTACTCTACCTATGACAAAGAGTTTTATGCCATAGTGAGAGCTCTGAATCATTGGGGGCATTACCTGAAACCTAAGCCTTTTGTGCTACATTCAGACCATGAGGCCTTGAAGTTCATCAATGGTCAACAAAAACTCAACCCCAGGCATGCCAAGTGGGTAGAATTCCTGCAATCCTTCTCCTTTTCAAGCAAGTACATAGAAGGAAAGAACAATGTAGTGGCTGATGCTCTTTCTAGGAGATCTGTGATGTTGTCATTCATGGAGCAAAGGGTCCTAGGCTTTGAGTTCATGAAGGAACTCTACATGGAAGATCCAGACTTCAAGGAGGAGTGGGAAGTGTATGCAGAAGGAAAACTCAAGAAAGGGAGCAAATACTTGACACAGAATGGATTCCTCTTCCAAGGAAACAAACTATGCATACCTAGAGGTCCTTACAGAGGGTTACTAGTCAAGGAGGTCCATTGCAATGGGCTTGCAGGGCACTTTGGAGTACAAAAGACCTATGAGATATTGCATGAGCAGTTCTATTGGCCCAAGATGCTAGGTGATGTGCAGGACACTATCAAAAGGTGCAAACCCTGTCAACTAGCCAAGTCACAGTTCCATGCAGGTCCCTACACCCCACTACCAGTACCAAACAAACCTTGGGAGGACATCAGTATGGATTTCATAGTGGCATTGCCTAGGACACAAAGGGGCAAAGACTCAGTAATGGTGGTAGTGGATAGGTTCAGCAAAATGGCCCATTTTGTTGCTTGTAAGAAGACAGAAGATGCCATGGGGGTAGCTGAGCTCTACTTCAAGGAGATAGTAAAACTGCATGGGGTACCAAGAAGCATTGTGTCTGATAGGGACACTAAGTTTATGAGCCACTTCTGGAGGTCACTCTGGAGACTCCTAGGGTCAAGGTTACTCTTCAGCACAGCATACCATCCCCAAACAGATGGACAGACAGAGGTTAGTAACAAAACTCTAGGAAGGATCTTGAGATGTATCATTGCTAAGTCATTAAAGGATTGGGATATCAAACTGTCACAAGCTGAGTTTGCATTCAATAGAGCTCCCTCACACAGCACAGGTAAGACAACTTTTGAAGTTGTTTATGGTGCTAATCCTCTAATGCCAACAGACCTAGCACCAGTGATAAGGAAAGAAGTCAACTATGATGCCAAAGAAAGAGTACAACAAATGATGCAGATTCACAGTCAAGTCAAGAAACAGTTTGAGAAAACAAATGAAATGTATAAGTCAAGAGCCAAAGGTCCAAAGAAAGCTAGGGAGTTCAAGGCAAGAGACATGGTGTGGTTGCACTTAAGGAAAGAAAGGTTCCCAGAGAAGAGGAAAAACAAACTCATGCCAAGAGCTGATGGTCCTTTTGAGGTGCTTGAAAGGGTAGGGCCTAATGCTTACAAGATAGATTTACCAGGAGATTATGGAGTACATGAGACATTCAATGTGGGAGATCTAAGTCATTATCAAGAGGACTCTGAGGATGAAGAGGATTTGAGGACAAATCTTTTTCAAGAAAGAGGGGTTGCAACAGGAGTTCAATGCCAATCTCAAAGACAAGATCAACTAACCAACAATCAGCCCAACCATGATTCAATGCCAATCTTACCCTATGTCAAAAGCTACCTTAATGCTTTGTATAGCCCAGGCCCAAGCAAGCAAGCCAAGACACGAGCCAGTGGTAGCCATGACACGAGCCAGGACCAACCAAGCCACAAAACAGACTCACAAAACAAGCCAACAAAACCTTTGGAAATTCAG
>JAIUZE010046795.1:0-11647 GCA_022085475.1 Heliosperma pusillum
AGGGACTCCAAACCAACTATGGGGCATGGTACTAGGGAAGGTCTACTACCTTTTTGTCCAGGGAACCTTCCTCAGAAAACGTCAAGAACACCTCTCAAAACATAACCCAAGTTCACCAGTCCAGTTACAGCCTTACATGGAGCAGTTTAGCTGTCATTGTCAAATCTTCCTCTTTTGGCCAAGCAAACTCAAGGGACTTTATACTAAACCTTAAAGGATCAACACTAATTCACTTGGGTCCAAAACACCAAGCTAAAAGTCCACCCTGTATCATATAAAAAGCAGTAGCAAGGCAACAAGGAAGTTGTCACTATCAAAGCTGTTTCTTTTTGTTCAGTTTACTTTATTTCAGTTATGTAGCTGTTATTTTGTCTTTGTATGTAAGCCAATGTTGGCCCTAGATGTAGTTGGACGTATGAGATGTAATCTCCTTGCCTATATAAGGCTATTTCCTAATGAATGAAAGATAGATTTGAAATAAAACATAAAACTGAAACCTTGTTTCTGTTAACATCTCTTGGCTGTGTGCTTGAGACAACTTCCTTTGCTTTGTGCTTGGAAGTGAGCTTAGGTCCTTAGCTGTGTGCTGGTATCAAAGTTCAACCCTCAATCATTGGCTTTGTGCTTTGGTTAAGGTCCTATCCTTGTTCTTTAACAACCAGTCCATTCAGAAACAGAGTATTTGCAAAGTGTCTTAACCATAGTTCAATTGTCATTGTTTAGTTGCCTTTCTGAATAGTTTCAGTGCAAATTGGTTATCAGAGCTTTGGTTTGTGAGTTCATCTACCTAACTACATTAAAAATACAAAATCCAACCATGAGTGAAGAGAGAATCACAGGTCTTGAAAACACAGTTCAAGGTCTTGTCAGAACTGTAATGGAGGTCTCTAGATCTGTCAATGAACTCCTTGAGGGCCAACAGAACAATGATACAAGGGGAGGCAGAGGTCGAGGAAGAGGAGCACCCTTCCCACAAGGTGGAGTAAGGAGGAGACAACCTGTAGATCAGTTTGAAATGTCAGATTCAGATGGCTCAGATCACAGTCTACTCAGGCACCAAGACAAAGACATAAAGGTAGAGATTCCTGACTTTCTAGGTAGCTTGAACCCTGATGATTTCCTAGATTGGCTAAGGTATGTAGAAAGAGTCTTTGAGTTTAAAGGATACACTGATAGAAAGGCTTTTAAGGTTGCTATCATGAAAATAAAAGGCTATGCCTCACTGTGGTATGAAAACATGAAAACCTTGAGGGTTAGGGAAGGGAAAGAACCTGTAAAGTCATGGCTCAAACTGAAAAAGAAAATGAGAGCTAAGTTTGTCTCTAGGGACTACACTCAGGACATGTTCATTAAGCTCACTCACCTTAAACAAGACCAAAGACCTGTAGAGTCTTATTTAAGGGACTTTGAACAACTTACATTGCAATGTGAGGTTGTTGAGAAATCTGAGCAAAAGATAGCAAGGTTCTTAGAAGGCTTGGATGAAAGGATAGCTAGTAAAGTCAGGCTGCAAAATATATACTCCTTTGAGGAAGCTGTCAACTTGTCCTTAAGAGTAGAAAAGTTGGGGAAAGGGAAAGCCAGTGCCTCTAAAACTCCTGCTAGAACACCTACCTACAAACCTTTTGTAGGAATTAAGATGGGAGAACCTGTGGTTCCTACTAAGACTCCTTTCAACCCTGACAAAAGCAAGGTTGTTGAGGCAGGCCAAAGGAAGACTACCCCCCTCAAAAAGTGTTTTCAATGTCAAGGATATGGACATTTTGCTAGAGAATGTCCATCTAAAAGAGCTCTGAGCACTCTAGAGGTAATTCATTGGGGAGATGATGAGGTGTTGGTCTGTGATGAGGAGATGGAAGAGCCTGAGATAGAGGCTAGTGAGGAGTTGATAGAGCCTGATGCTGGGTTAAGTCTGGTGACTTGGAGGGTGATGCACACACAACCCCAACCCTTAGAAGAAGATCAAAGACACCAGATCTTTAGAACTAGGTGCACCATAAAAGGGAGGGTGTGTAATCTGATTGTGGATGGAGGTAGTTGCACCAATGTTGCCTCTAAGACAATGGTGGATAAACTAACATTACCCACCAAAGACCACCCTCAACCTTACAAGCTTAGGTGGCTGAACAAGGGGGCTGAAGTTAAGGTAGATCAACAATGTGTTGTTCCATTTTCTATTGGTAAAGGATATGCTGATGAGGCCTTGTGTGATGTATTGCCTATGGATGCTTGTCACCTCCTATTGGGGAGGCCCTGGGAGTTTGATAGGGATGCTGTCCATCAGAGAAGGGACAATACTTACTCTTTCAGGTTTGGGAAGAAGAAAATCATCTTAGCTCCTTTACCCCCTATCCTGAAAGGGAACCCTCCACTCTTAACTGAAGCTGCTAAGGAAGTTCTGCTGTTGAGTGAAGCAGAGATGGAGCAAGAGTTAAATGATCTTAGGCCAGTCTATGTCCTCCTCACCAAGGAGGTAGGGGAAGGGTCTAACCAGGTGCCTAAGGAAGTGCAAACCTTGCTGAAAATCTATGAGGATGTTTTCCCTGCTGAACTACCTAGTGGATTACCCCCACTAAGGGGAATTGAGCACCACATTGACCTAGTACCTGGGGCTGTCCTTCCAAACAAGCCAGCTTATAGAAGTGACCCCAGGGCAACTCAAGAGCTGCAATCTCAGGTGGGAGAATTGCTTAGCAAAGGGTATGTCAGGGAGTCTCTTAGCCCCTGTGTTGTACCAGCATTGCTAGTGCCTAAGAAGGATGGAACTTGGAGGATGTGTATAGATAGCAGAGCCATTAACAACATCACCATTAAGTATAGGTTCCCTATACCTAGACTCAATGACATTTTGGATAAGCTTAGTGGGGCTCAAGTGTTCACCAAGATTGACCTCAGACAAGGGTATCATCAAGTAAGGATTAGAGCTGGAGATGAGTGGAAGACTGCTTTCAAGACCAAACATGGGCTGTATGAATGGCTAGTGATGCCATTTGGGCTCTCCAATGCCCCTAGCACCTTCATGAGGCTCATGACAGAAGTATTAAGGCCTTACTTGGGAAAATTCATTGTGGTATACTTTGATTACATTCTAGTCTACAGTTCAAGCAAAAAGGAACACCTACAACAGCGGAACTTACTTTGTGAGGTTCTCAGGGAGAATAAGTTATATGGTAAGCTAGAGAAGTGCACTTTCATGCAGCCTGGGGTTCATTTCCTTGGGTTCATCATATCAAAGGATGGGGTAGCTGTTGATCCTGAGAAAGTTAAGGCAATCAGGGATTGGCCCACCCCTAAGACAGTAACAGAGGTCAGGAGTTTCCATGGGTTGGCATCCTTCTATAGAAGGTTCATTCAGGGGTTCAGCTCTATCATGGCTCCCATCACAGAATGCATGAAGAAAGGGGAGTTCACTTGGGGAGAAAAGGCAGAGAAGTCCTTCAATACCATTAAGGATCTGTTGTGCAGATCCCCTATACTAGGCTTACCTGACTTTAACAAACTGTTTGAAGTAGAGTGTGATGCAAGTGGGTTAGGAGTTGGGGCAGTACTGGTTCAAGAAAAGCGGCCCATAGCCTATTTCAGTGAGAAACTAAGTGGAGCAAGGTTGAATTACTCTACCTATGACAAAGAGTTTTATGCCATAGTGAGAGCTCTGAATCATTGGGGGCATTACCTAAAACCGAAGCCTTTTGTGCTACATTCAGACCATGAGGCCTTGAAGTTCATCAATGGTCAACACAAACTCAACCCCAGGCATGCCAAGTGGGTAGAATTCCTGCAATCCTTCTCCTTTTCAAGCAAGTACATAGAAGGCAAGAACAATGTAGTAGCTGATGCTCTTTCTAGGAGATCTGTGATGTTGTCATTCATGGAGCAAAGGGTCCTAGGCTTTGAATGCATGAAGGAACTCTACATGGAAGATCCAGACTTCAAGGAGGAATGGGAAGTGTATGCAGAAGGAAAACTCAAGAAGGGGAGCAAGTACTTGACACAGAATGGATTCCTCTTCCAAGGAAACAAACTATGCATACCTAGAGGTCCTTACAGAGGATTACTAGTCAAGGCGGTCCATTGCAATGGACTTGCAGGGCACTTTGGGGTACAAAAGACCTATGAGATATTGCATGAGCAGTTCTATTGGCCCAAGATGCTAGGTGATGTGCAAGACACTATCAAAAGGTGCAAACCCTGTCAACTAGCCAAGTCACAGTTCTATGCAAGCCCCTACACCCCACTACCTGTACCAAACAAACCATGGAAGGACATCAGTATGGATTTCATAGTGGCATTGCCTAGGACACAAAGGGGCAAAGACTCAGTAATGGTGGTAGTGGATACGTTCAGCAAAATGGCCCATTTTGTTGCTTGTAAGAAGACAGAAGATGCCATGGGGTAGCTGAGCTCTACTTCAAGGAAATAGAAAAACTGCATGGGGTACCAAGAAGCATTGTGTCTGATAGGGACACTAAGTTTATGAGCCACTTCTGGAGGTTACTCTGGAGACTCCTAGGGTCAAGGTTACTCTTCAGCACAGCATACCATCCCCAAACAGATGGACAGAAAGAGGTTACTAACAAAACTCTAGGAAGGATCTTGAGATGTATCATTGCAAAGTCATTAAAGGATTGGGATATCAAACTGTCACAAGCTGAGTTTGCATTCAATAGAGCTCCCTCACACAGCACAGGTAAGACCCCTTTTGAAGTTGTTTATGGTGCTAATCCTCTAATGCCAACAGACCTAGCACCAGTGATAAGGAAAGAAGTCAACTATGATGCCAAAGAAAGAGTACAACATATGATGCAGATTCACAGTCAAGTCAAGAAACAGATTGAGAAAACAAATGAAATGTATAAGTCAAGAGCCAAAGGTCCAAAGAAAGCTAGGGAGTTCAAGGCAAGAGACATGGTGTGGTTTCACTTAAGGAAAGAAAGGTTCCCAGAGAAGAGGAAAAACAAACTCATGCCAAGAGCTGATGGTCCTTTTGAGGTGCTTGAAAGGGTAGGGCCTAATGCTTACAAGATAAGATTTACAAGGAGATTATGGAGTACATGGGACATTCAATGTGGGAGATCTAAGTCATTATCAACAGGACTCTGAGGATGAAGAGGATTTGAGGACAAATCTTTTTCAAGAAGGAGGGGTTGCAACAGGAGTTCAATGCCAATCTCAAAGACAAGATCAACTAACCAACAATCAGTCCAACCATGATTCAATGCCAATCTTACCCTATGTCAAAAGCTACCTTAATGCTTTGTATAGCCCAGGCCCAAGTAAGCAAGCCAAGACATGAGCCAGTGGTAGCCATGACACGAACCAGGACCAACCAAGCCACAAAACAGACTCACAAAACAAGCCAACAAAACCTTTGGAAATTCAGCCAGTAGCAGTGCCTTGGGGAGGGTCTCAGGGCAACTTCCAAGCTTAGGGACTCCAAACCAAACTATGGGGCATAGTACTAGGGAAGGTCTACTACCTTTTTGTCCCGGGAACCTTCCTCAGAAAACGTCAAGAACACCTCTCAAAACATAACCCAAGTTCACCAGTCCAGTTACAGCCTCACAAGAGCAGTTTAGCTGTCATTGTCAAATCTTCCTCTTTTGGCCAAGCAAACTCAAGGGACTTTATGCTCAACCTTAAAGGATCAACACTACTTCAGTTGGGTCCAAAACACCAAGCTAAAAGTCCACCCTGTATCATATAAAAAGCAGTAGCAAGGCAACAAGGAAGCTGTCACTATCAAAGCTGTTTCTTTTTGTTCAGTTTACTTTATTTTAGTTATGAAGCTGTTATTTTGTCTTTGTATGTAAGCCAATGTTGGCCCTAGATATAGTTGGACGTATGAGATGTAATCTCCTTGCCTATATAAGGCCATTTCCTAATGAATGAAAGACAGATTTGAAGTAAAACATAAAACTGAAACCTTGTTTCTGTTAACATCTCTTGGCTGTGTGCTTGAGACAACTTCCTTTGCTTTGTGCTTGGAAGTAAGCTTAGGTCCTTAACTGTGTGCTGGGATCAAAGTTCAACCCTCAATCATTGGCTTTGTGCTTTGGTTAAGGTCCTATCCTTGTTCTTTAACAACCAGTCCATACAGAAACAGAGTATTTGCAAAGTGTCTTAACCATAGTTCAATTGTCATTGTTTAGTTATCTTTCTGAATAGTTTCAGTGCAGGATATATCTACTCGGTCCAAATGGGTTTGGAGAGTATCCTAATTGCAATTTCTTATTTTAGGAAAACCTAGCTAGAATGATTAGGAGAGAATAAAAAGAAAAATACCTAGGGTTTTGAATGTGTGAGTGACGGCACAACATACACACTAGGGTGATTTTTCTCTCAATTTTTCTCTCTAGATCTATCATCAAACATCACATAAAAATTAGCGGTAATTTTTGTATAATCGTTCTAGCACGATTAAGGCATATCAAGGAGCATTTTGGGTGCAACTAGTAGGAGATATCATACCTTTGATATTGTTCTTAGGCCAATTTGCAAGGACCAAAGGTTGATTTTTATCTCTTATTCATATCGTTATTTTCATATATGACTCGTTATTTCGTATCTTATAATTTTGTTATAATCCTGAAATTTAGAGGAGAAATATACGGATGTTTTCCCACATGACAGTCATTAGAGTTTATTTGGAGTCCGGGTCAAAAACCGCTTCATTTTCTATAAACCATCTTTAAAACCGAGTTTGAACGCTGGAGAATAATCCGGATATTTTAATATTTCAAAACTTATATTTTTTGGTAAAATATATCCGTATTTTATCTAGAAAGAATTCGAGATCTACTGCAATTCCATAAAACAAACGCGGAAATCTTTCTTTCAAAGTAGGAAACTGCTTGGGAAATGACGAAGCAGGTGCTACGTCTCTTCCAAGAGTAGCAGTGCCTGCTGCGCCTTTTCCCAAGGCTGTTTTACGTGTTTTCAGAATATTTTCAATATTTCTTTCCGTGTTCGAGTTATTCCAAAACTTTTCGGATTTTTCCCTATTAAAGGAGAGGTTCATTCTCACTTTCAAGGCACACGAGTGTTCCGCCCCTTTTCTTCTTCTGTCTTTCCATTCTAGACCGTGCTCTAAGCATTAAGACATCTAAGTGCTTGATCAATCGACCACGTAAGCTCAGATCCTTCTGGGTTCCCGTCACGTTTGCAAGAACGCCAATTTGACCACTACACCTAATCAATCAATCTTTCAATCAATTTCGATCCTCTAACGAGGGCACTTTCTTTACATTCGAGTCGAGCTATCACTAAAACACAACTTAGTTAATCTCATTTCGTCAACATGTAAGTCTGAGGGTGTAATAATCCTATCTTTTGTATTTTATTTTGTACTTCATTTAATTCAAGGTTCATGTCAGATTTATGTCAAACCTTTTTCAAAACCTTTTCTAATAGTCTTATTTAAATCACCTTTTTCATATTTAGGTAGTTCGTTTTGAGCCCTAATAATCCAACATTAGCGGGTTTTGTCATCTTTAGATCAAGATCATGTCATTAGAGGTTAGATCTGTCCATATCTAGTCTTTGAGTTTATCTTTGATATAATCTAGTGCAAATTAATCTATTAAATCATCTTTATTCGGCTTATAGATCGATAATAAACCGTAAAATCACCAACGAATACTAACTGATCACGATTCTGGCTCCACAACAAGAACCCACCTCTAGAACAGACGCAGAGGGTTGATACGCCTCTTCCAAAGGACGCATCACCTGCTACGCCTGTTTTGGGTTGGTATCTGTCTCGGAACTGTTGGAGTGAGTGTCCTCAACAATAGTGTGATCACATAATTAAATCTCAATAATAAGAATACAAAGGGATGATCAATATTATAGTCAACTGGTCAACATAAATCGGTAACGATTGGCTCACTGGAGTTTGACGTTACTGTCGTATGACGGTGATGATCAGTTGATCCCTTGAGGTCACACCTAAAGGACAATCCCCTAATCATATAAGTTAATTAATTGTATAGCGATACATATTAATTAATCCCTTAAATTGAACTAAGTTTATATTAGTGAGAATAATATCTTATTGTAATATGATTAAATAAGATTCATTTTAGTGGTTTAATTGTTATATTACTATGAATGCATTATGTTTATGAAACATTTTAAATAAGCAAAAATGGTTGATTATAATTACAAATTGTTGTAGATTATATTAACCAAATATGAGATGACCCATTTGTAATATTTTTATAATTACAAATTTGTAATAAAATGGAAAATTACATATGAAAATTACAAATATGGGTGTCCATTTTATTTTTGTAATTTTCCATTTGTAGATTACATATGTGACAAATGGAAAATTACAAAAATAAAATGGACACCCATTTTAAGTTGGAAAAACCGGATTATGGGGTTGTAGGGTAGGTTTTAAGTGATTGAGTGTTGTTCTAATTGAGAATAAAAACAAAATGATTACTACCTAAAACCTAGACTCTACTCTAATGCATAGTGAAGACAAATGTATGCTCACCCTCCCCCATGTACTTGTGTGGCCGGTTGGTGGTGTCCATAAGAGGAGTTTTTCTCCTCTCTATTCACTACTTGATTTTGATAAAAAATTTAAAACATCTCTCTACAAAATTCTCACAAAAACAACTTGAGAAGTTGAGAATATAACTAGTTTATATATTAATACAAGATTACTAAGAGTAGTAATAGTGGTATTAATTTTATTTAAGGGGTTCTTCTTTATACTAGTGTTGTATTTAGAAGAGTTCAAGGGGCTTGTCTTGGTGCAACTTGTTGGAGAGTTCTTATACTTAGAACTACGAGTTCATCCCTCATCCTTAAGCTCAAGAACAAGATTAGGAAGGTGTCCTAATCTTGTGCCCAAAATCGTTTATATTCAATGTAAGGAACAATTTCTTCTTCCTTCTTTGTATTTTATTATGCATGCATAAGATCCACTAGTTTAATGAGTAAATTAATCATAAGATGATATTAGAAATGTCTAATATCGAGTTTAAGAAACTTGCAAGCGATATCAAGAGCTTTGGTTGTTGCATGCATAATCGATTTATAGTTTTTTTGAGTTAATGTAACTTAAAGAAAACTAGAAAATTGTGTTTTATAAGATAAATTCACAAAGTCATTTGCATGTCAATATATTCTGGTCGTAATATGATTTTAGGTCATTTCAATGATTTATGGAAATTTATATTGCTCAAATATGATTTTTAGTGTTTTTATTACATTTTAATGAGTAAAATGATGTTTAAAATGCTAAAACAAGTTAGACATATCTTCTGACCTTGAAATGTTTATACAATATCACACATGCATTTTACTTATTGTATGTAAAACTTCGTGTGAAGTGGACTTATTTCGCATGATTTATGATTTTTATATGATAAAATGAAATAAATGAAGGTCTAATGGTTAAAAAAATTTCCTCTTTAAATGTGACCATGAAAATTTAGTATGTTGTTATATGCATATTTTCCTGTCAGACAGGAAAGTTTCAGACGGATGTGATTTGTCTAGCATGATTTATGAAATTTTAATGTAAAAATGGCATAAATAGTGACTTACATAGCAAATATAGCTAAAATAAATTTCATGTCATGAGAAAATTATTCCTGATTTCATAAATGTCCCACATTTCAGATCTAATTTTTAAAATTTAATTTGATTAATTTTCACATGCTTTATGTATTTTATTTGACAAAACCGATAAAGCGCAACCGATTTTTCTCAAAAACGATTCGAGCAATTATATAACAAGTTGAATTATTGTCAAAAATTGAGATATGACTAATTTTTTAGTTCTAAATTAGTTGGGATAATTAACTTCGACTTAAATATGATTTAAGTATTGTTTGGTGATTTTAAAGTGTTGTTATTACGCATTTCCGTAAAACCGGGTAATATATGATATAAACCGTTAAATTGGGCGATTTGGCTTTTAATATGAGCATGTTTTATACATATTATAATGATGCATTTTCATTTATGAATGTCATATTTTATTTATGTAATTTTGAATTATGTAATTTTATCCTTGTATGGCCTTAGTTTTAATCGATATTGCCCGAAATGTAAGGGAATATTGATTCGGTTGTAATTTAATGTGATCTCGTATCACTTTTATTGTATTATTATTTTATTTTACAAATATATATTAGGAAATTATTGTAATTTTATTATATATTTTGTAATCATTTGTAATACCGGAGTTTCCTAAAGACGGTGCCATTCGAAAAGGCATTCCGAAAGAGATGGTGTCATTGGGAGGCGTGCTTATGAAGTTCAAGGGACCAAAGAAGTTGGTTTCCGAATTTTTAATAGTTTATATGATTTTCTATTCTAGGAAAGGCCATACTAGGAATTTTATTTTTATGCTTGCATTTTATTTAAAATGTTTGCATGCATTGCCAAATCGCCATAACATGACATGCATATTTCATCGAGTCTTCGACCGTGTCAATTAAAATTATCATTAATTCATCAATTTAGTAACTTAAATGAGATAGATAATAAATTGAAATGACCTCTCATAATGAATAATTGTGATCAAGCCTTATCAAATAGTAGAACCCATGAATCCCAATTTCGCAAGGAAGTAGGCTCGGCTCACCGGGGTACTAAACTTGTTACGTTGGGTAAGTGGGGGTAATAAAGGTAATTACTTCGAAATTTGGATTGAGCTCAACAGAAGTATTCGCGACCGTAGCCGCATGTGTTCCGGGCTTAAGATAAATATTAAAGTAATATTATCGACTGAGAGTTCTAATGTAGAATCGATTAAAGAGTTAATCCACCAAATTATGTTAATAAGGGATGAATCGGATTACCGTGCCCAAGTTGATATGATCTTGGATCTCGGAATCATTTGTAATAGTTGGGTAGAGGTCACTATTTAAATGTTAAAACTTGTTTAAAATGTTTACAAGTATTTAAAATGATAAATGTTGACATTTCTTTTATGTTTAAAATTTGTAGTTAATATTGTTTATTCGCAATGGCAAATGCTAATTCATCCACCACCACCAATGCTCTAATTCTCACAAATGTCTCATGGCTTCGATCCTTCATGGATCGATGCAAGTTAAAAAAGAATGGCGCTAATTTTGCCGATTGGGATGCGCAACTCTGCTTGGCCGCGGAAGGTGACGACAAGCTTCGTTACCTTACCGAGGCCTCTCCCACCGCACCTAATGAAAGGTCAACCGCCGGCGCAAGGCGACCCTATGAGGCTTACCACAAAGAGTCCGCCGCGATCAAAAATGTTTTGATCTTCTCGATGGAGGCCGATCTCCAAGGAGTGTCATAAAAATGAGCACGACCTATAATATCTACACGAAGCTTGTGACCTTGTTTTCACAAGCTCCTAGGATAATTCAATATGAGACGGCTTCCGCATTTTTCGACATGAACTTAAGAGAGGTCCCAAAAGTTAGCCCTCATGTACTCAAATTGATTGAGCTTGTCGAGACTCTCAAATTGCAAGGGGTTGACATTCCCGAACAACTCGTTATTGACCGTGTACTACACTCCTTGGGGAAAATCAAGGCATATGTGAAGTTTAGGGTAAACTACAATATGAAAAACATGAAAATCTCTCTCCATGAGTTGCACAAGATGCTTGTGCAAGCCGAGAGAGACATGGGGGTAA
>JAIUZE010046796.1:0-12054 GCA_022085475.1 Heliosperma pusillum
ATCTCGTCTTATAATTTCTAACATGTGAGAAATAATAATTTAATGAAAAACCTTTTACTTAAATATTTTACTTATTAATATTTCTCGCTTGCTAATTATTACAAAACGCGATAAAAATGACGATAACGCAAAAACCGTCACAAGTCCCAAAGTGGGACCCACGGGCTGAGTTGGGCCGGACCCACATGGGCCTGATTTGGGCCTCACGGCCTGATTTGGGCTCAATGGGCTGTTTTGCCTAAAATTTCTAAAAAACCGTTTTCCAATATTTCCCGCATGCTTTAACATATTTAAAACCCGTCAAAACAACAACCAATCAATCAAACATCGACACAACCCAAAGACCAAAACCCGGACCCACCATGGACCAACCCAGACCGGGTCTGAACCGGCCTGGACCGGTCTGGTTGGTCCGGTTCACCTCCCTCCTAAAACCGGTTCACCAAACAACAACACTCAACATATTTCCAACATGTTTTAATCATCAAACAACTATTTTAACAACCATCATACAAAAATCATGATTAACAATAATTCATCCAAAATCATCAAGAACACAAAACATATTAAAAATTTCCTAAACTACATAAAAATCATAACTTATTAAAAATCATCAAAATTCTTCAAGAACACTAAACTTGTTAAAATTTCATAAACAACATAAAAAATCATAACTTATGAAAAATCATCAAAATTCTTCAAGAACACTAAACTTGTTAAACTTTCATAAACAACATAAAAATCATAACTTATGAAAAATCATCAAAATTCTTCAAGAACACTAAACTTGTTAAAATTTCATAAACAACATAAGAATCATAACTTTATGGAAAATCATAAAAATTCATAAAACACAATAATAA
This sequence comes from Heliosperma pusillum, assembly GCA_022085475.1. Lineage (NCBI taxonomy): Eukaryota > Viridiplantae > Streptophyta > Magnoliopsida > Caryophyllales > Caryophyllaceae > Heliosperma > Heliosperma pusillum. The sequence goes on from JAIUZE010046796.1 coordinate 864, forward strand.
CCATTACTTATCATATTACTAACAAAAATCCTTAAATCATAAAAAGATGAACCAAAAATAAAGATGAACCAAAATCAAAAGAAACAAAACTTAAAGCTAAGTTACTAACTAAAATCATACATAACCATAACATGAACAAAACTAAAACCTATGTGACATTAATTCGTCGAGTAAAACGGAATCGTTACCTTAGCTAGCAAACCACTTAGCACAAAAATAATAATAAGAAGTATATAATAAGAAAACCCTCCTACTAATCTTCACCCAAAATATACGAGTCTCCAAACTCGTCTTCAAAATCTTCCCCTATAAGAAATAACCAGAAAACATTATTAGAACTAAAAATATGAATTTCCATAATTAAAGTGTTGAAAATGATCTTGACGGAATTGAAATATAACCGTACGTGAAGATGAGGAGCGAAGAGGAGAGTCTAGAAATATAAATTAGGATGGATTTAATTAAGAAACGAAGATTTTATGAAAGTTTTGCTCAAGAACGATGAAGAACAATTGATGAACGACGAAGAACACGAAGAACGATTAAAGAAAGTGATATTTTGATCTTAATTTGATTTGTTGAAAGATGAAAAGTTGTTGGTGAGTAATATGGGTGGTGTGTGCCGTGTAATTATAGGCAAAATAAGATATCGGGTTTTGAAATTGTTGTTACGTAATTGACTCGCGTTTAATAATTATTTTACGGTAAACGATTTAATATAATTAACGATAAAGTTAATTACACCAAATATCAAGATATTATGATATTGTAATGAAAAGTAATCAAAATATCAAGGCCTAAGAGAGGACTAAAGTAGACGTGTGAAATGGTTACTTCCGGTCTGATTTCGAGCGTTTTGCGTAATTTTCGTTAATTGATCGATAAAGTAAATAGTTATCTAGATATTATGATATATTAATCAAAAGTAATGAAAATATCAAGGTCTATTAGTGGGTAGGAGAGCCGTGTGGAACAAGGTGATATCGGGTCTGATTTTTCTCGATTTGCGTAATCTCCGTTAACGGATCGATAAAGTAGAAAAATATCTAGATATTATTATTAGTTTATTCAAAACAAATAAAATATCTAGTTGTGAGTGGAAAACGATGACATAAACGTGTGACTCATGACAAAGTCGAGTTTCGATTTTGTTGCGCGCATTACGATGCGTCGGGAATAGTTAAATGACGTTCGGTTAAAACCGTAAACGTTATTCTTTAAATTCCGAATAAATTCAAACTAATTATATTAAATTATGATAAATCTTAATAAATCTAAATAAAAATAAATCAAAAATATTATTTTTTTTAAATAAAATTTCGGTCTCAAATCGTAGACGAGTCGGAAAAGTCAACGAAATCAAAGATCGACTTAAAAGTCGAGAAAGTCAAAATGACTTAAAAGTCAAGAAAAGTTTATGACGACTTAAGAAATCATAAAAAAGTCAAGACCGGGACTTTAAAAATGTCAAGAAAAAGTCAAAGACGGTTTAAAAAGTCCCAAGAAAATTCAAAGATGACCAAAAAAACGGTCTTTTCCATGGCAAATCTCTCAAAAATTCATACGAACTCGAATTTCAAAATACGACTCGGAAAACAACAATTCCTATATTAAAAACTTAAGTTCTACTGAAAAGTGATAGTAAATATTTTTACTAGAAAAATCGGGTATATTTCGGGTTGTTACAATCACCCCTCCTTTTAAAAGTTTCGTCCTCGAAACTTAGAAGAAGGAACGTAACATATATGTAGGTCTATTTCAAAACTGTTAAAAATATACTTGTAGTAAAATATAGGATCTTATCTACAGCACGGCAGGTTCTCGTCAGCAGTCACGAATATCGGTAGAAGGAACGGCATCTTCGAACGGTTAAATCGAATAGGAAGAGGAAAGAAAGAAGGAAATTTACCTCACGCAAAGAGCTCGGGATATTTAGCTAACATTTTAGCTTCTGGTTCCCAAGTTTCTGATTCGACATTTCCACAACGCCAAAGGATACGAACTAAAGACACCACCTTGTTTCGGAGTTGTTTGTTAGCCCTTTCAAGTATACGAATCGGCCTTTCTTCCAAAGCCAAATTAGGTTCCAAGTCCAACACTTCTTCTTGAATAATATGACTCGGATCACTGATATACTTCTTCAACTGAGAAACATGGAACACATCATGAACTTTGCTCAAGTTCGGAGGTAATTCCAGACGATAAGCAACAGGACCAACTCTTTGAAGCACACTAAACGGTCCAATATATTTAGGACTCAACTTCCCTTTCACTCCAAACCGTTTCACTCCTTTCATTGGTGACACTTTAAGAAATACCCGGTCTTCAACATCAAATTCAAGCGGTCGTCGACGAACATCGGCATAGGATTTCTGTCTATCTTGAGCGGCTTTCATTCATTCACGAATGACTTGAACTTGATCGATCGTTTCAGTAACAATGTCGGGACTCAACATATGATCATCTTGTACTTGATCCCAACAAACAGGACTACGGCATTTCCTACCATATAAAGCCTCGTAAGGTGACATCTTGATAGATGCATGATAACTGTTGTTATAAGAAAATTCCACCAAAGGCACACACTTCTCCCAAGAATCATGAAAGTCCAAAGCACAAGCACGAAGGAGATCTTCCAAAGTCTGGATCGTCCTCTCGGTCTGACCATCGGTAGCGGCATGAAATGCTGTGCTCATCAACAATTTACTACCCATGGCTTCTTGTAAGGCTGTCCAGAATCGGGAACAGAATCTCGGATCACGATCTGAGACTATACTTTTAGGTACTCCATGGTAGCGCACTATCTCATCCACATAGCTACGAGCTAAAACATCTATCTTCCAAGTTTCTTTGATAGGCACGAATCTGGCACACTTGGTTAGACGGTCTACAATAACCCAGATGCCATTCTTTCCACTAGAAGTAGTAGGTAAAGCCATCACGAAGTCCATAGAAATAGACTCCCATTTCCACAAAGGAATTTCCAAAGGTTGCAGCAAACCTCCGGGTCTTTGATGATCAATCTTCACCTTCTGACAAGTAAGACATCTACTAACATACTCCTTCACTTCAATCTTCATCCTAGGCCACCAAAATGGTGGTCTCAAATCTTTGTACATTTTGTCACCGCCCGGATGAATAGAATAAGGAGAAAGGTGAGCTTCATCAAGTATTCTCTTCCTCAACTCGGCACTTCTCGGAACATACATTCGACCATGGTAACGAAGGTAGCCATCATTATCCACCACACAATCCTTAGCTTGCCCAAGTAGAATTTTTGATCGAATGGCGCTAAAAGTAGCATCCTCCGGTAAACAAGTACGAATCTCACGATAAAAATCAGGTTCCGCGGTCAAAGCACCAAGATAATCAAATCCTTTCCCAACGAACTGTATCTGAAGCGTCTGAAACTCGGTTACCAGCTCATCGGGTAAAGTACCAAGAGCATTTAATGAATGACTAGTCTTCCTACTCAAAGCATCTGCTACGACATTTGCTTTTCCCTCGTGATAAATCAACTCAGGCATCATAATCATTCACCACTCTTAAACCCACATCTTCTCTGCCTCATGTTCAAACTCTTTCTTAGTAAATATGCAACCTCAAGCTCTTATACGGTGTAAATTCGGCAATGCACCGTCCAAATAGATAATGTCCCTCCAAGTTTTCAAGGCATTCCTACAGCTGCTAACTCAAGATCATGAGTCGGGTAATTCACTTCATGAACCCTGAGTTGTCGAGAAGCATAAGCAATAACCTTTCTATTCTGCATCAAGACACATCCCAAACCAAGCTTTGAAGCATCACAATAAACATCATAATCGGCTTCATCATCTGGTAAAGTTAGAACCGGTGCGGTAGTCAATCTCTTCTTCAATTCTAAGAAGGCAACTTCACATTCATCGGTCCAAATATACTTTGCTTCCTTCTTTAGCAATTGAGTCATCGGTCTTGCTAATTTGGAAAAATCTTTCACAAACCGACGATAATAACCCGCTAAACCAAGGAAACTCCGAATCTCGGACACATTTTTCGGACTTTTCCAATCCACAACTGCCTCAATTTTAGCTGGATCGACCATAACACCGTCTTTTGAAATTACATGACCAAGGAAAGATACCTCGGGCAACCAGAATTCACATTTGGAGAACTTAGCATACCACTTTTGGCGTCGAAGAACGCTCAAAATGGTTCGAAGGTGATCGGCATGTTCTTCCTTAGATTTTGAAAAGATCAGAATATCATCAATAAATACCACCACACATTTATCCAGATACTCCCGGAAGGTACGATTCATCTGATCCATGAATATAGCCGGAGCGTTAGTCAAACCGAATGGCATCACATTGAATTCGAAATGACCATACCTCGAGCTGAAAGCAGTCTTCGGAATATCTGCTTCCCGAACGGGAATCTTGGAAAAAATAGAAGCACCCCGGAACTGGTCAAAAAGATCATTAATACGAGGAAGAGGATATTTGTTTTTGATGGTAACACGGTTCAATTCACGGTAATCAATGCACATCCGCATAGAACCGTCTTTCTTCTTGACAAATAATACGGGCGCACCCCAAGGAGAAGCACTAGGCCTTATAAAGCCTTTCTCGATTAAATCATCAAGTTGAATTCTCAACTCTTTCAACTCGGAAGGCGCCATACGATAAGGAGCTTTGGCAATTGGTCCAGTTCCAGGAACTAGATCAATAGAGAATTCAACATCCCTTTCAGGAGCAATCCCGGGTAATTCATCGGGAAATACATCGGTAAATTCTCGAACAATAGGAACATCCTTCAAAGAAGGAAGAGAAGAAGCAGAAGTAGTCACTACACATAAAAATGCTTGATGACCCTTCTTTAAAACATTCAACATTTTCATTGCTGAGATTAACTTCACACTAGCCTGTTTTCTAACTCCTTGATAAGAAACACGAGCACCCAAAGGACTTTTAAGAATAATCTTCTGGTCACGTCATTCAAATCGAGCATAATAAGTAGATAACCAATCCATGCCCAGAATAATATCGAACTCTTCAAGAGGAAATCGTAGAAGATTAGCCGGAAAAATAGATCCATTTATGGATAGTGGAATGTCGGAATGAAGATAAGAACATGAAAATACTTCTCCGGATGGTAACGATATAGGAGTAGTTTCTCCTACTGAAGCTTTAAGCGGTAACTTATCGGATAGTCTCATGGAAATAAAAGATAAAGAAGCTCCCGTGTCAAATAGAATTAAACACGGTAATTCATAAATCGAAAACATACCCGTCACAATGCCGGGTTGGGCATCCGCCTCAGCACGGCTCATAATAAAGATACGACCCTTAGGTCGCCCAGAAATAACCGGTGTAGAAACCGTCTTCTTCCTCTCGGGACATTCATTAAACCTGTGCCCCGGTTTTTGACAATTAAAACATACTAGGGGCTTGTTGAAGCAACCAACACCCGGATGAATAGGCCTCTTGCACCGAAAGCAGATACGACCTTTATGCGTCTTCACTACTCGTCGAGCTCCTCTTCAATTAGGAAATAGTCTTTGTCGGGATCTTGGAGGTCACCACCTACAAATAGATCATAAAAGATGAATAAAATTCATCTTGAGAAAGACGAAAAGTTTGAAAAGCGAGAAAGACGGTAATTTTATTATCAATACGGATAGAGTAAGGTAAGAGGGAAAGAATAAGACGAACTTACGAGAAATTCAACAAGAAACGAAGGAGATACGATGATTCAAAGATCGGAAAGATTATGGAGGCAAGGGTTTGGTTTGCTTAAGGAAGAAGTAAGTAGAATTGTGTTGAATGTAAAATAGGTTAAGGGAGTATGAGTTGTATATATAAAGGAAAAAGTCAAAGAAAGTCAAACTCGCCTTAAGACGGAATTCTCATGGAATCTCGCGGAAATTCCAAATACGAACTCGGAAATTCTAAATTCGACTCGGAAAATTAAATTTACGATTAAAACTATAATTCACTGAAAAGTATCCGTAAAATATTTTTACTAGAAAAATAGGGTACATTTGCGGGTGTTACACCCAAGGCTACGACAACCTCACGGCCGCACCACCACCAACGACGCTAGGGTTTGCTATTTGAACCCTAGTTTGCGCACAACATAAATAATTGAAAATTGAATAACAACATAAACATTAAATGCAATTAAACATGTGAATCATAAGCATAAATAACCACACAAACAATTAATCATACAATCAATCATTATGTCATGTCAATAGTTCACTTTCTATAAACACAATTAAAGGAAAACACCTTGTTACCTTTATTACGCAATAAAGACCGCAAACTAATCTCCATCTTCATAAAAACGCTATTAATATTGTGCTACGTAAATCCTCCTCCAAAAACGCCACAAAAGAAAGACATCTTCTTCTTATTCTTCTTATTTACCCATCAAATATATAAGCCCTAAAGGTAGGTTTAAACCCCATACAATCGAGTCCCTTAAAAATATTTGGAATTGAATATATTGTAGAGGTAAGAGTCAGGATTGTAAATATATAATTTATATTTGATTTAGATGAAGAAAGTTGCATAACAATGGAGTTAAAGAGAGAAAATAACAATAGAGGAAGAAAGGAAGCTCGGTGGAAAAATGCAGTAGGAAAGATTGAGCAACCTAGTTGCTAGCTTAGAGTTTCTTTTATAGATGATTAATAAGTGAGCTTTTGACCCATTAACTCACAAGATGAAATATCCAATTACAAATCGGATTTAATATATTTCAAACGCTTGGAGAGTTCATATAGGAGAAGTAGCTATTAAATTAAAATAGTATAATCGTGCATGGACATTTTAACCCATTCAAATTAGGTAAAAATGTGAAATAACAAAATAGAGATCGCAAGCGTTAAATACGCATTAAAATAATTAAACTCGCAAAATAATTATTTTAATAAATAAATTGCCGGATAAAATTTATTATAAAAAACATGGGGTGTTACAATCCTACCCCCTAAAAAGAAGTTTCGTCCTCGAAACTTGAATTTTTAAAAAGGACGCCAAATAATGGGCAAGAACCGGCTACAAGAAAACTTTTAAACCATAACAACATCAATCGCCGCACTCTGATCACTAAAAGCTTCCTGACAAAGGCAAATCCTATTCCTTAATTTGGACATCATTTACATAATCCACAATTCTCCAAATCCCAATAGGCTTACATCAGTATAATCTAACCAAATTGCACTCAAACTCTTTTTTTTATAAACTGCGATGAACTTTATACCTTTCAACATCTTAATACAAATTCCACAACGACCATGATCATTGACATTCCACAAATTCATAACTTGATCTATCTCCAAAGGCACATCTCACTACTTAGGTATACTGCAAGCTCCCTCAATTCATCACATTTCAATTTATTTATTACAATTCATAACCTAACGCCCCAAATGGTTAGACTCCATCAATATTCATTATATAATAATGCATCCAAAAATATCGCAAATCAAAACACCACAAATTAATGATTTAGAAGCTTATCCCCAAGTGTCACACTCATTAAATACATCAAACACCTAATTGCTATTAGTACTCCAAATTATAATTCCAAATTTGAGATTCCATAAATCACGATTTCCAATTATACCCTTAAGTACAACATAGGAATAATGAGTCACAAACTTATCTTAGAATTCATTCTTGTTCACATCATCCTAGAAGACCTCAATAATATTACTCTTAAATAAGATAATACATACTCGAACAAGCTTCACTAGATCATCACTAATGTGACAACCCTCGCGAATGCGGAAAGATAAAACATACAAGCATGTGAATTATATAGCGGAAATATGAAGTTTTAAAAACTTTTATACATGCAAGGAAAGAATACGAGGAGTGTCATATAATACAAACTAAAGTACGAATTATACTACATCAAGAGACGAGGTCTCTCCAAAAAGTTAACAAGTAAAAGTGTTTAGCAAACAAGCTAAAATCGTCTAGAGGTGTTTTAATCCAGGGACAACGCCCGCTAGCTCACACACGAACCCAAAATGTCTAGCAAAAAGCCATCCAAGCAAGCAACCTGTTCATCCATGAAAAACATGAACGCCACAGTCAGTGGGGAGTAACTCCGGGTTCTCCCAGCCATATCACATTAAACGTACATAGAAGGAAATACAAAAGTAGAGCATGTATACATATAGATATACATGTGAGATACGATAAGGATAGATAGGCAATTCGATAAATAATGATAAGAGCATATGAAGTACAACTTCGAATCCATCATGTTATACAAAGACTCGGGGAAGACACTCTTAGGCAACCGAATACGCTCACTAGGGCTTGCATCTCACCGTTAGCGGTATAAGATTGATAAGATTGAGACTCGACAGACAAACCAAGTCAAGTCATGCGATGATCACAATAAATCCAACCTATTATCATCCATTCACGAACCAAGACATTGACGGTGCCCAATCATGCAATGACCATGAACAATATCATGAAATCACGCATTCAAGAACGACACAAGACGTCAACTCTCACGGTAAATGAAACGCACTAGCATCGTGTACATGGCAAGTATGATTAATAGGCATCCACGGGATAAGACGTTTCCCTGAACTCATACACGATGCTACATTTCGTATATGTAGACTAATTTCCTCCCGGTAGGACGACGATAATAATACGGTCCTAGTCTAAACCTGGCCCGACTCTCGGAATAAGACGTGTTCCGATTCGACATGTGGTAAGACGTTCCACATCCAAGACTCGGTCTTACAATATATATGCCGAGTAACCCAAATTCGGTAGATCAATTCACGAAAGAGGCGGAAAAGAGCTCAAGCCTCATAACAAGCGGTACGCTACATGCAAAAAACACCACCTCGCAAGTACACAACATTTGACGGCCGGGTCGATCAACGCATAGCGTTCAACTCCCAACAACGTCGTCGTATGCCCACTACACATGCAATTAAGCAGTAAGATACCTCTCCGTTCCGACATTCCAGCCTTACGAACGGGAAGGTAGCCAAGGGAATGAGTGTAAAAATCACAAGACAAAATAGTGCTCAAACCGTAACATTTGTAAAAACCGACTCAAAGTGGGAACATACCAAAAACCGTCACAGAACATGAGAATAGGGAATCATATAAGTTTAAATATGAAAAACATGAGTCAATACATGATACATAAGCATTAGAACAAGTTTATGAAGCATAATGAATAAAAACATAGATCACCTCTCCAAAACAACAAGTTTGGAAACTAACTAAAACAAGGGTCCACTTCAAAGGAAACTAACTAAAACAAGGGTCCACTTCAAACTGTCATAACTAGAGTTATAGACATGTAAATACAGAAATTCTAAGTTGAGGTGATAGCTTATCCTCTTACGGTTCCAACGAATGGTCACAAGCCTAAAACAAGCAAGTAACGAAGGAGATATGATCATTCTACGAAAAGGGGTCAGTGTAGTGAAACTGCACAAGTCACGACCGTGACTTGTATTTCACGACCGTGAGATGTGTCTCCAATTCACCCGAGAGCCTTCAACAAAAATCAATCCTATCATTTCCAATCCTCATAATCCATTTCTAATAACTATCAACAATCAATATTCATCATCAACAATCATCAAATAACAACAATCATCATCCATAACATGATCCCTAAACTTACTAATCGTATTCTAATACGATTTCTAGCATATAAGCATGTAAAACACGTAAATGATATCGAGTAACCCTTCACCGTTACCTTTACGCGTCTTTAATCGATTCCTAAGCTTTCCTAGTAGTCTCCACCTACAATTAGGTAATAAAAGATGAATATATTTCACCTTGAGAAAGACGGATAATTTAAAAAGCGAGAAAGACGATACTTTTAATATGAATACGGATAGAGGAAGGTAAGAGGAGAAGAATGAGACAAACTTACGCGAATTCTAGCAAGTAAATAAGAAGTAGCGACGAATCTAAGACGGATCAAAATGGAGGCAGGGTTTTTTTTTGGTGTTTATGGTGAGGAAGAAAAAGGAAATGAATTGTGAGGAAATGAATTAGGTTTAGGGTTTGAGGGAGTATATGTAGGGTGAGTCGGAAAAGTCAACGAAAGTCAAAGGCGGCTCAAAAGTCAAGAAAAGTCAAAGACGACTTAAAAGTCAAGAAAAGTCAAAGACGACTTAAAAGTCAAGGAAAGTCAAAGACGACTTAAAAGTCAAGAAAAGTCAAACTCGCCTTAAGACGGGATTCTCATGGAATCTCGCGGAAATTCCAAATACGAACTCGGAAATTGTAAATTCGACTCGAAAAATTAAATTTACGATTAAAACTAAAATTCGCTGAAAAGTATCCGTAAAATATTTTCACTATAAAAAATAGGGTACATTTCCGGGTGTTACAATCACCCCACCTTTTAAAAAGTTTCGTCCTCGAAACTTGAGAGTAGAAAACAAAAGTATCAAGGACAAGAATCGGTTTACAAAATCAACACGAAAGCTTTTACAAGGGAAAACATTTATGAAATGATGTTCTTGTCGAAACGGTTTAAGGAAATTTTTCATAAGTGTGAAACTTTACTTACGGATCTCAAGAATGCTCGTCGCGAACGAGAACTCTAATTATCCAAAAAGCAAAGTCGAAATAGTGAAATCGCAATTCAAAACAACGTTAGTAAGTGCAGGACTAGTTATCAGACGCGTCTCCAATAACAAGTGCAAACATCAAACCAAACGCAAAATCCAAATATAAAAGCAAAAGAAATCCATTTTCTCCAAAAAGAGGGTACACAAACCATCTTTAGACTTCTTTGAAACGCTAAATTAGAAATATAATATGGAAATTTGAAGGTTTTCTCAAAGATAAAATCAAATAACAAGACATTACACGTACATAGAGCGACTCGAACTTAAAGTTCACAAATCACGATAACAAAATATATACAAAACACGCAAAAACGAAACAAATCGAACTCCTAGGGATAGGAAGATGACAATAAAATCGGCAGGAAGGTCTACAAGAATTCGACAGTACTAACTCTACTGATACTCTAATCCTCAAGAGAAAGCAATTTACCCAATTTGCAACTCATCATTTTAAATCATCAGAATTCCTACAAAAAAATATTTCATAATCACAAAACTTTGAGTAACAAATCTCAATTATTCGAATCCAATTAGAATCTACTAAGGTCCATCGGCACGGTAGACTCC
>JAIUZE010046797.1:0-65024 GCA_022085475.1 Heliosperma pusillum
AAAATCGACTAAAAAGTCGGAAAAAGTCAAAATGGCTGAAAAGTTCAGAAAAGTTTTAAGACGACTTAAAAATAAATAAAAAGTCAATGACGACTTTAAAAAGTCAAGGAAAAGTCAAAGACGGTTTAAAAGTCAAGAAAAGTCAAAGATGACCAAAACGGTCTTTTCATGAAATCTCTCAAAAATTCCAAATACGAACGCGGAATTTCAAAATACGACTCGGAACAAAAATTCCTATATTAAAAACTTAAGTTCTACTGAAAAGTATCCATAAGCTATTGCTTAAGCAAATTGGGTACTTTTCGGGTTGTTACAAACTCAGGGGGAACCAATCCTGATTCTGAATCATTTGAGGAAAGTGAGAGTTCATCAGATGATGATGAGCCTAGGAACTCTAAGAAATGGAAATATATGAGTTCTCATCCTATGGATAGTATCCTAGGAAGTTTGAATAAGGGAGTTCAAACGAGGCGAACATTAAATAACTTTTGTTCATTCTATTCTTTTCTGTCTACCATAGAGCCCACCAACATCAAGGAAGCTCTTGCAGAATCCAATTGGATTGTAGCTATGCAAGAGGAGCTTCAACAGTTCGAACGTAATAAAGTATGGCACCTGGTGCCACGACCTCCTAATCGAACTGTGATTGGTACTCGATGGGTATTCAGAAATAAATTGGATGATTCAGGAGTTATAGTTCGTAACAAGGCTCGATTGGTCGTTCAAGGTTATAATCAACAAGAAGGGATTGATTATGACGAAACATTCGCTCCAGTAGCAAGACTTGAAGCTATCCGCTTGCTCATCGCCTTCGCAGCTCATAAAGGAATGAAATTATTCCAAATGGATGTTAAGACTGCATTTCTTAACGGTTATTTGGAAGAAGAGGTTTTTGTTGAACAACCTCCTGGATTTTTGAATAACAAGTTTCAAAACCATGTTTTTAAACTCGATAAAGCTTTATATGGTTTGAAACAAGCGCCTAGGGCTTGGTACGACAGATTATCTAAATTTTTATTGCAAAACAATTTTAAAAGAGGATCTGTCGACAAAACCCTATTTCTAAAATCCGAGGGTTCTGATTTACTTGTTGCTCAAATCTATGTAGACGATATTATTTTTGGTTCTACTAATAATAAATTGTGCAAGTATTTTTCAGATCTTATGACCTCAGAATTTGAAATGAGCATGATGGGAGAATTGAAATTCTTCCTAGGACTGCAGATTCAACAAACCAAAGAAGGCATAAAGATTCACCAACAAAAATATGTCAAGGAGCTAATCAGAAAATTTGGTATGGAGAACGCTCATCCAATGGACACACCTATGGTAACTGATAAAAAGTTAACCTTAGACGAAACTGGTAAGTCCGTAGATGAGACTACATATCGAGGTATGATTGGTTCTTTATTATATCTAACTGCAAGTAGACCTGACATTATGTTCAGCGTATGTGTCTGTGCTAGATTTCAATCATGTCCTAAAGAATCACATATGATTGCAGTTAAACGTATCTTGAGATATTTAATTGGTACATATAATTTATATTTATGGTATCCACTTGAGTGCAATTTCGATCTAGTAGGATATTCAGACGCAGATTATGCGGGATGTTCGTTAGATAGAAAAAGTACCTCTGGATTTGCTACGTTTGTTGGACCTTGCATAATTACTTGGGGCTCAAAGAAGCAAAATTCGGTTGCGTTGTCTACTGCAGAAGCCAAATATATCGCTGCAGGACTGGTATGTTCTCAACTACTTTGGTTAAAGCAACAACTATGTGATTATGGTGTTAATGTTGGTTGTATGCCTGTTTTCTGTGATAATACGAGTGCTATCGTTATTTCTAAGAACCCAGCTCAACATTCTCGTACTAAGCATATAGACATTTAGACATCATTTTTTGCGTGACCATGTAGAAAAGGGCAACATTAAACTCGAATTTTGTAGTACTGATGTTCAATGGGCTGACATTTTAACAAAGGCGTTAGCGAGAAGACGTTTTGAGATTTTGCGGTTGGAAATTGGTTTAATCGGTAGCAATTAAATTCATCTTATTTATTTTGTGAACCTGCGTGACTGGCTAGATTATGACAAGATTATATGACTGTGTCCGCATATTTCATTGCTAGTATATTTGTGTTTAATATAATATATTTTACGTGAGTATCTTGCATATTTAGTGTTTTATGGAAATTGAATTATGAACCACATTATTTGCCAAAACCTATCTTATTCACTTTCCTAATCAAACCAAAATTCTACCCATGTAATTCTTTTTGGCCGAAATTCTCAAATAAATATCCTTACCATATCTTTTATTTACCAAACTCTATCCTTACCATATCCCAAAATTAATCACCCAAGATTCCTTTTTCTACCCAAATTCAAATTAAAAAAAAAAAAAAAAAAAGAGAAAATAGGGGATTGGAGCCGGCACAACATGTGCCTAAGTACAAAAGCTACCCTACATCTTACACAATCATAATTACCCTTCTCCACCTATTACTTTTACCACTTCAATACTCAACCAACTTTTACTATCTTCCTCATCAATCTCACGGCACCCACAACAACACACAATACCCAAACCTTCAAACCTTCAACAATGGCTTCCACTAGATCAAAAATTGCCAAAAACCCAAATCCTAAAACTCCTAAGCCTAGTATGCCCAAAACTACCTCTTCTCCTTCCACACAACAATCACCCAACCCAAACCAAACCGAGTCGGGTGCGGGGCTTGAGGGTACGAAAAGAAGACGGTTAAATAAAGGCAAAGGTAGACTCCAAGAAGAAGCTACAAACGACACCACTGACGCGGTTCCCGAGGCACCACGGGTCACATTACATGACTTTTCTCCTCAAGAAACATCGTTGGGGATTGATAAACTCCGTCTTACAAAAGACGAAAGAAAACTTGTGAACCGGGTTGCTCCATATGGAATACATGGTGGTCGGTATTATCCTAAGGCTTGGTGTGACAAGTATAGGGCTTTGGGATTCTTTTCTGATTTTTTGAATTTCCAAGAATGGGAAACGGTCGCTCAGTTTTCGGGTCCGGTGTATCTGATTGAGGTAATCCAGTTCTTTTCCTCTGTTTCTTTAGACAATGGAGTCTTGCATGCCGTCATTAATGGTCGATCAGTCTCGATTTCCGTGACGGACTTTTGTACTCTGTTTTCGGTTCCTGATGATGGAATCAAAATCAATCCGAGTACGTCATGGGAGGAACTGACGGACATGGCTAAGCTGGAGGTTAAGCAGTATTTTGATATTGGGGCGACGGTGTCGAGTTGCGTGTTGGCGGGTAGTGTTTCTCCGAAACTGAAATTTCTGTTAAACTTTTTATGGAATACTGTGATTCCGCGACGGGGCGGACGTGATAAAATTGCATGCTATGAGATGTTAGTCGTTAAGCATTGGTTGGAGGGAAATCGGGTTAATTTACCTTCTCTTGTTTTTAATCGTATTTCACAAACCGCTTTCTCGGTGACCGAAGACAAATTTTACTCTACTCTTGACTTGCCGTATGGCATGTGGTTGTCTCGGCTCTTTGAGTCAAAGGGAGTTGTTAATGTGCAAAATTATGGGGTCGCGGTAAAGGATGAGATGTGTGATACGTTCTTGAAATTTATGAAGCTTGATGCTAATGGTCCGGAGTTGTTGTTTTTAGTGAAGGGAGGTACGGTTGGTATGCAGTCGGGTGGGACTGATTTTTCCGTGATCGAGTCAAAATTGGATGTGTTCATTGGTAGTATCATGGAGCGCTTGGATGCACAGGATAAGAAAATTGAGACGGTATTGGACACGGTTGTTCAAGCCGTGGCCGTGGGTTCCTTAAGCTCAACCCGTGACCAAGGTGGGTCGGGTGTGAGTCATGAGATGAGGACATGGATGGATGGTGTGGATGATCGCCTTGCTAAGTTGGAACGACATATTATCGATTGTAAGCAAGAGGCGTATAGGCAAAGGGATAGGATGACATTCTTGGTGAGCCAAGGCGGGTCGTTGGTTAAGAGCGGAACGGAGATGCGTGAGGGAATGCGTACTATATACGATGCGACGGAGGCTCTTTCGCTAAAAGTCCGGAACTTTGATGTTTGCCTCACCGCTCAAGCTTCTCATGTGTCAAATTGCCTTGACCGTCTTTCCACTCTTGAGTACCGCACTAGGCCCGGTTATGTCGATCCTAACAAAATCCGTCAACCCAAAATGCCTTGATTTTTCTATCCTTGGTTGTTTTACTCTTAAACTACTAATCCTATTCGGCCCATTTGGCTTATTTTGACATTGTCTATTCGGCCCAATGGCAACTAACAATATATTTTGTGGTTTGTAGTTTAATCAACATTTGCACTTTATTTTGCTTGATATATATCGTCTTATATTGCGTATTTTGCATATCTATTTCTTGCCTTGACATGTGTTATTCTAGTCGTTTCATGTCTTTGTTCTTGTCTTTTCAATGATGCCAAGAGGGGGAAGAAATGATATGATTTGAGTCTTTGCTTAAGCTTGCTCCTTGTCAAGACTCGTTATCTCTTAAATTCTCTCAAGCTATAACTTTGGCTAAGTTGTTTTGTTCTTGCGATCAAAGTTGCTATAACTTTGGAGTGCTTTGTTGAGGGGGAACTATTACTTAGTCACATTGTTAAGTAGATCTCTTGAGAAAATCATATGAGACTTGTCATCATCAAAAAGGGGGAATTTGTTGGACCAATTTCATAAGTTTTGATAATGACATGTGTTTACGTAATAATATGTTTTACTCGATATATCATATGCGTGTAATTGTGTGCTTTAGTCTTATTATAGCTAGCAACAATTATAAGAAGGAAGATCAAAGTTAGGCATAACCTTGATAAAGTCTGTGAGACAAAGTTATACCAACTTCAGGAATAACTTTGGAAGTGAACTTGGAAGTTATAGCTAACCAGGCATAACTTTAAGGAAAATCGCTTCAAACAAGATCTACATAAATCTACACAAGACTCGAGATGGAGGGTCTTTGTGATCAAGATGAAGAGATGATCCGTATACTGAAGATCTTTGTGAAGATTAGATAGTATAGGTCGTCATTCGGTAACTATTCCATTCGAGAGATTTTATGTTCAAAAGTTATAGCTTTAGCCTATGATTTTGAATGATAAAATATTGATGCATGATTTTGGAAATAAAATGTTTTGAAATGTTTTCAAAAGTGAAAGAGTTTTATTTTTATATTTATCAATTATTTTAATAGAGAATATATTTATGAGATTCTATTGGTTAGTAATACAACTTATGGGTTGTCATGCTACCTAGGGTTTCTAATATATTCTATCTCAATTTGTTGTTAACCTAATTAGCCCACCTAGTGGTTGAGCCATCTAGGGTTTCGTGAAACCTAGTTTGTGCCACCTAGGGATTCGTGCTCCTAGGGTTTCGTGAGCTAGGATTCGGCCTCCATAGGTTTGTTTCCTTAGTTTACCTAATCTAGGATTCTACTATATCTTTACAACAACATTTTGAGATATCAAGATAAATATATTTCTATAAGATAAACCAAATAATATTTTGAGATAAAGATATTTCTAAAAGATAAGCAAATATTATTTTATGGTAAGATAAATATCTTTATTAAATATTATACTAGGGTTTTAGATCTACTATGATTCTTCTACTATAAATACTCATTCACATACAATTTGCAAAATACACGACATACACACAAGAACATCACGGCACATCTACTATTAGTGTTGATTTTCCAAAATCGTTTTAAAGCAAACCTTTGAGCAAATATTTATTATTTTTAGAGTTTGTTTTTAAAAGAGTCGTGCATCAATTATTATCAATCGCTTGAGTGAAATACGTTATTGGATAATAGTACATCATTATAAGCTTACAATTCTTTAACGGGAATTTGTGTGAGTTATATTGTACTTTCTTATTAGCGTAAGATAGTATAGAGTATTTAGCGATACTCACCTTGAGTTATAATAATAGTGTTGATTATACGAGTGGGTTGGTAATTTTTGTAATCCGTAGAAAGGTACTAAAAATTATTAATCGAGAATAGTGGACGTAGGTTTCAACGTGTGAAACTGAACCACTTCAAAAATCGTGTGCCTCTCTCTTATTTCTTTACTTTTCGTTATTTCGTTATTCGCGCTTACTTTGATTAATTAATTAGTTGCTTTTAATTCATAAGATCAAATAATTAATTACATATCATATAAATCGAAAAAGTGGGGCTAGTTTTTAATACTAAATTCACCCCCCCCCCCCTCTTTCGTATTCGATCAATAGACTCTACACCCCTGGATATTCTTTCTAACTGCTGAAACATAATCCCAAACCCTCTTATATTGGTCAGCAGAGTCTCCATAAATTGTTAACTTTATTTTTGCCCTTATAAGCCAACACAACTCATATTTAACATCAACACTCATATCCCTTTTGATTTATTTCTGCTAAATGTCAATCTTCAAATAAGGGTTCGCCCTTCAATCCTCTAAATAGGTAGGTTAGGATATGGTAATGAAAGGCTGTAAGTAAAGGCATGTTTCCTGGGACTTTTACTAGTAAGTGTAACTAAGGTAGGTTTTTTCATTAGTGGTGTCTTTTTTGTTGGGGATACAGGGGAGACATGACCAATTGAGGATTCCTTTGTCCTTATTTGAGGATTCTTTTGGGCCATCATGAATATGTTAGGAAAACTCTCAACGTACAAGTCTAACCTATTGTCTATATCTCTTGACTATAAAACCTCAACTATATCTTCTTCTTTAGCAACAATGGCCCTAATATTAGTCAAGGTTTTCCCAAATTATCTATAATGAATCATGGGAATTTCATATGTATTCACAAAGTTTCTGCCAAGCTCATTTAAATACCCGTAACTTATACTATTTGAATATACTTCAGTCACTAAATTGGTCATGCCACCTAAATATTGAGTTTTATCATTCAAATATCTAAATTTTTCTCCGAAATGCAACATAATACTCCCTCCTAGTTACTCATTTCTTCCTCTTTCCTTTTTACACAAAAAGTAAGGAAATGAATTTGGAACACACAAAACACAACATACAAATGAATTTAACCACACAAAACACACAACCCCACGTCCAAAAAAGGAAAGAAGGAAGAAAACCCGACTTACCCAATAAGGAAATAGGGAAGAAATGACCGACGAGTAGGGAGTATTTAATTTAGAAGGGTTTGTATTCTCCATCCTACAAACAAAATGAACAACCTAAATTAATAACTATATCACAACTACTTCATGATAATAAAATACAATCAAAAGTTGATGAAAACCATCACAATACATCAAAACAATCAAACCTAAACAATCTATTTATAGACAAGAGATTACAAAGGAATTAACAAACCAAACTAAAGCGAAAGAGAAAGAAACATACCTGAGATGAATTTGATGGATTAAGGGAGAAGCCTTAAGTAGTCAATAAGGAATTGAAGATTGAAAAGTTTTCAATTAGGGTAAAAAAAAAAGGGAAGGATTTGGGGGAAATGTCGATTACTTGGTTAGGTTAGTAAATGGGCAAGTAAAAAGTAATATGAGAAGGGGGTGTTATTAGAAAGGGGTTATCATCTATCGGAAAATTCACATGATACCCTCGATGTTTGCCATTTTGCACGAAATACCCAAAATTTTGATTTAGAAAACTTTAAGAGGCCATAACTCATGTTTACGATATCAGAAAGTGACGATTTTTTTTTTCAAATCGATCGTCTTTCCAAGTACTACAATTTGAAAAAAAAAATTGTCGAGTTCGGAATTCGTAACCAAGAGATATGCTCGCTCAAAGTTTGTTCGGTCAAAAAAACTTTGACATGCAATAACTCCTAGCTACGGGATCCAAATACAATAATGTTTTTTTTCCAAATCGTAGTTCTCGGAAAGATGATCGATTTGAAAAAAAAAAAAAAATCGTCACTTTATGATCTCGTAAACACGAGTTATGACCTCTTAAAGTTTTCTAAATCAAAATTTTGGGCATTTCGTGCAAAATTACAAACCTCGGGGGTACCATGCGAATTTTCCGTATCATCTATCTACTTGTGATTATGTCAAAAATTGGACGGAATTTTTGATTTGGTACTATGTATGTGTCGGATTGATATATAATATATTTAGACCGATTTCCCTCTTCATTCTCTTCTATTTTGACCTTATTTAATGTGTTTTAGCGTCGGTTTTGTTGCATTTTGGTTATTATCACGATTTGCTTTCATATCATGAATTCCCTTCTCATTTTATAGGAAATATGCAAAAGAAGAATGAGACGGGATGAGAAGCAAGAAACCGCCACTAAGCAAATAAGGGGAGAAATAAAAGAAGAAGAAGAAGAAAGAAATGAAGAAAGGAAGAAAAGGAGAGAAGGAAGAGGAAAAGGGGTCCCAGCCGGCCCAAGCCACCGGCAGCCGGCCGGCCGGCTGGGCACTCCGTAACCTCAAAACAAAACTCTAAAAGTTAGAAGAAAAGCAGGGGCTCCCAGCCGGTCCAAGCCACCGGCAGCCGGCCAGACCGGCTGGGGGAGCAAGTGTAAAGAAGAAGGAGAAGAAAGGACGAAGGAAGTCCCAGCCGGGTAGGCCACCGGCAGTCGGCCCGCCGGCTGGGACCTCTTTCATTCACAAGAAACTCAAATTTGAGTCAGAGAGTCCCAGCCGGTCCAGGCCGGCCGGCTGGGACCCTCAGTCCGCAATTTCAACTTCCCTTCTTATTTTGAACCCTTAATTCCACCAACCTATATATACCCCTCTCCTAATTCTTTTTTGACACACAACCCTAGACACAAAAACCCTAGATTTAGCTTTCAATATTCCTAATCATTACTCTAATCCTTTGATAATTAGCACTAATTACCCTACTTTTCTACTTATTTATTTTTAGATCTAGTCTTTCCTTTAGCTATTGTTGAAGACTTGTGTTGTAATTTGATATTATAGAAGACTTTCCTTCTATTTATTCATCAAATATTGCAACTTTTATCAAAGTTTGGTACAATTCTTCTCCTAATTACTTCTATTAGTTATTTAATTGCATTTTCTTACTCATTTTACTAGTCATCATCTTGAATATGTTTTCTTTTGTCTTTATCATGTTAAATTCTTTATCTTTAGTATCTAGTCTTAGTAGTATGTGTGAGTAGTGCCCTTTTAGGGTAGATAGGGGATCTTTTGTAGGTTCTAGGGGTTAGAATGTGGTTTTGATTGTAAAAATCTAGTCTTTTGGTAATTCCTATATTTTGTGCACACCATGTGTTTGTAGAAATGCTAGAATGAGTAATTCATGCTTTCTTTCATCTTGTTGCTAGCTTAAGCGAGAGCTTGGCTTGTTTGTTGCTTGTGTGTGCCTATAGGAGTCTTGGGGGAGGTAGGGCGAGAATCCGACCAAACCTGGGCAAGGAACCGTCTTTCACCGAAAGGTGGAGACCTACCATTACCTATCCTTAGACCGACTTTACCTTCTACCATATTCAACCCCAACCTCATTAGCGAACCCATTTGCCTTAGTCCTCTTATTTCTTGTTTTAAATCTCATATTTGCTCATTTGTTAGACTTAGTTACTTTTACTCACCTCCAATTTGCTTCTGGCTAGAATTGAACTAGAATTCGACCAACTTACCTTAGAGCCTTAATCACCGTCCTTGTGGTTCAACCTCGACTACCCTACTACATTAGTTGAATTATTTGTTTGACCGGGGGAAGGAGACTAACCTCACTTCACGGATATAACAAGTTGGTACCAATTACAAAATTTTGGTTATATAGGTACTAATTATGAAAAATTGGTCTAAACTTGGTAATGTTTATCAATTTTTCAATTTTTTTTATTATGGGTATCAAAATAACAAAAAAGGTTTAATTTCCGGGCCACTAGTTTATAAGATGTGACATATTTCAAGCCCGATTTGATGAATGTATGTATAGTAGGCCCAAAGATAAAAGTATTTTATAGTATTATAGAGGGTTTGCTAAGGTAACATTTATAGACCGTCGACAAAATGCTATCTCGTGACATTTTTTCTCAGTTTTCTAAGTTTGTCCATGACTTTAAGATCTTACTTTCTCTCTCATTTTTTAATCTTTTAACAAAAAATCAATAAATTTAAAATAAATTACATACGTATATAAATCAAAAACAAAAACAAGGAATGATTGCAATTAACATTCACTAAATTAATATATCAACTACGGTAATTCAACATTTATAATACATTATTCTATCTCAATCTGAATGGGGCTCAATTTGGCTATTTTCATAGGCAAAGGGGACTTTATCTCCCCCTTTTTATTTACTGTCATGGAATATTTGTCAAGAATTTTGGATTTTGCTGTACAAAAGTGGTTATCTAGATTCCATACCCTGTGTAGTTGTTTGATATTGAATCATCTGATGTGTGCTGATGATTTGTTGATGTTCTCTAAGGATGATGTGAAGTCTATTCTGTTTTTACTTAGGGTCGTGGCTGCGTTTTTAGTTGCTTTTGGGCTTAAAGGCCAATGCCGCTAAACTGTGAAGTAATGTTTAATGGATTGGCAGGATGCATAAAGAAAGATATTTTGGATATTTATGGTTACTCTAAGGGTAAGGTACCATTCAAGTACCATGGAAATCATATTTAACATGGTGGATTTACAAATAGAGATTGTGAATGTCTGGTGGAAAGCATTGTAGAAATAATTACATGTCTTGGAGCTAAAGAAAAGTAAGTTATGCAGGTAGGTTGATCCTCATAAACTCTGTTTTGACCACTTTACATAATTATTTTGCATCTATATTCTTAATTCCCAATGGTATGATCAACAGAATAAAGGCCATTTGTAGGAATTTGCTTTGGGATGGTGGCACTAGGTATCAAATAGCTCCCTTAGTAGCTTAAAAGAAGTTATGTTGTAGCAAAAAAAAGGGTTTAGAGATTAAAGAAGCATGAGTTTGGAATACTGCTAATTTTAGAAAGTTGGTGAATTAGATCTTTTCTAGAGCTGATAGGCTAGGGGTACATTGGACTGATCACGTTTATATGAAATGGGCTAACTTGACTACTTATACTCCTCTTTCTGACTTCATTGGAATTGGAGAAATATTTGTAAAATTAGAATCTTATGTTTTCTGGCTACCACAATGGTGAGTGAGTTCATAATGCTAAAGGTTATATTGTTAGGGATGGTTAAGAAATGGTTGAATGGTGACCAATCTGTTGTGCCATGGTATAGTAGAGTTTGGGGGCGTGGCGTCTTCCTAAACACTCATTTATCTGTTGGCTAACTGAAAATGCGACTCTGAATACTCGAAAGAAATTGCATAAGTTAAGGTTGTGTAATGATAGCAAAAATCATTGTGTCCTTCGGGAGGACCATACTCCTTCCACCTAAACCTTTATAATATTTCGTTTTGTTACTCTTTCTTTAGCTGTAAGGAGGACCTAAAGAATAGAGATGAAACCCATAATTATCTCTTTGAAGACTCTGAGCATAGAAAACAGATGAATACTAGTCTTGAGACTTGGTTCCAAATGAGAGTACAAGGTCAGTTTTTGGGCGGGGTCTAAACAGAAGGAGCAAAACGACAGAGACATAGTAAGGTCCGATCTGTGTTACTGCATCTGGTGGCAGAAAAACAAATGCAAATGGAACTCTGCCTAGACAGCCCCGATATCATTGTCAGACGCAGGTTATGTAATTGAAAATTTCGAGCATAGGATAAGAAAGAAAGTTGGTAGGAATTGGTTGCAAAGTATTGGTATCTATGTTTAATTTGTTGGCTTTGTAATTGAACAATGTTATGTAATAGAAAAAATGATCTAAGTTGGACTGATCTATGGGAAATATCGGTATATTTCGTCATTAATTTTACGGATTATAACGAAACTATAGTATATGAATTACGAGTCATAAATGAATTTCATAATATAAAATCATATGAATCTAGAATTAACCTTTGGTCCTAGCAAATATGGCCTATGAACAATATCGAAGTCGATATTCTCCTAATTGTTGCACCCAAGATGCTCCAAGATATGCCTTGCTTGTGCTAGAATTTTTGAGAAAAGTTACTGCTAATTTTTCTTTTGTGTGATGATGAATGATAGAGAGAATTCAAGAGGAAAAACTTGTTCTCCTTTGCTCTATTTTTGGCCGTGTACCTCTAGGGTTAGAAGGAGAAGACTTTTTCTTTCTTTTAACCCTCTTGTTCTTAGGTTTTTAGACCTAGTTACCATAAAAGAATAATCGAAGATATTTTCTTTTATTTAACTCTAAATAGCCGAAAATATAAGAAGTAAAAGACTGTTTTTCTCCTTCCTTTTTCGGTTATATTAGCATGTGATATAATATATACGTCAACTATAAATATCCGTATATTTATAATTTGCTAATTAAATATAACATTTTATGTTTAATTACGAATTAACAATTTAATTCGTTTAAGCTTATATTATATACATTGATTAAATATAACGGTTTATATTTAATTTACGAATTACATTTAATTCGTCTCAGCAAATATTATTTAATCGTTATTAAATAATCGTATCATCATTACATTGACTAACCTTTTAGTCATATACATCGACTAACCTTTTAGTCATATACATCGACTAACCTTTTAATCATTTAATAAGGCATCAATGTGATTATATTATTCATATAATCACATCTCTCAGGCACATCCTTTTAGGTGTGACTTTTAGGGACCAGTTGATCACCGCCATTAAAATAACAATAACGTCAAACTCCTAGCAAGCCAACCGTTATCGATAAACGTTAATCAACTGATAAGAATACTAAGTATACCCTGTGAACCTGTAAGAGATTTATTCATGTTATCACACTAACTGTGGAGGACACTAGCTCCAACAATCTCCCACTTGTCCTTACAAGTGTATGTGCGATAACCCGATTCTCATATCCATAAATTTCTCCCACTCAATGTAAAACAATTTGCAAAGTCCGTATTTACAAAGGTCGCATTTTACAAGCGATCAGTATCAAGAGTGGTTTTCCCGACTAGAGAGTAACTTAACTGATAAACGAATCATTATTCGAGCATGGCCATGCATTTCAGTTACAACTCCTCGAGTGGCCCTGAGAAATAACAAAACCTGATAAAGGTTGGATATTTTCCTCAACTCGAATCCTGCAGATACAAGCACAGTATGAAATGACCCAGTAAAAATCTACTTAGCCTCCTGTTACGGTCGACCATGAGAAAGAAACCAAAGTCACCCAAAAACTGCCTTAATCTCAAGAGACAGTCGATAGTCAAAAGAATCGACTCTTAGGAACACTATGGACGTCCTATCCACGACCTGGCACCGAATGTTCAGAAACATTTAGGACTCCATAACGTTGTCACGAGGTATCTTTATAACTCGTATCTGTGATCGATCAGTCAACTGTTTGACTTATGGCTCGTTGAACCCACCATCAATCAACTTCACAGTATAATTGCCAGAGTTATCAGCTCATGTAGGCGATTACGGACGAAAAAAATTATAATGTAATTCAGTTCACTTTGTGGTGTTCAATGTTGTCGTACAATCCACATGAAAAACAAAATATGAAATAATACGATGATGTTATAAATAGTGCATGAAAAAGATACATTTATCTAATCCATATAAAACAACTACTACAACTCAGGAACACGTTTAATTCCCATGGAAATAATGTGCCCCCTTCATGCTTATCATATTTTAACGGTTTAGTGAGAGGGTCCGCGATGTTGTCATCCGAAGCAATCTTGTCCAATCACTATCTCCTTTTGCTCCACGTAATCTCGGATCATGTGAGCCTTCCGAAGTACATGTCTAGACTTGTTGCTGGACTTAGGCTCCTTAGCCTGGAAGATGGCACCTCTATTATCACAATAGATGGTGATAGGGTCATTCGAACTAGGAACTACGGTTAGTCCTTGTAAGAACTGACGCATCCATATAGCTTCCTTTGCAGCTTCTGAAGCGGCATAGTACTCGGACTCAGTTGTAGAATCTGCTATAACACTCTGTTTGGAGCTTTTCCAACTGACCGCAGCGCCATTAAGAGTAAAGACGAATCCAGACTGAGATTTCGAGTCATCTCGATCTGTTTGGAAGCTAGCATCTGCGTAACCGATTGCGCATAGCTCAGTATCTCCTCCATAAGTCAATACCCAATCCTTAGTCCTTTGTAAGTACTTAAGGATGTTTTTGACAGCCATCCAGTGTGTTTCACCTGGATTGCCTTGGTACCGACTCGTCATACTCAATGCATATGCCACGTCCAGAGGTGTGCATATCATGGCATACATGATCGATCTTATAGCTGATGCATAAGGAACACGACTCATGCGCTCGACCTCTTCCGATGTCTTGGGTGCCTGAGCTTTACTCAAATGCATCCCAGTAATCATTGGAAGGTACCCCTTCTTGGAGTTGGTCATGCTGAACCTCTCAAGAATCTTATCTATTTAAGACTCCTGACTTAGTGATAACATCCGTCGTGATCTATCTCTATAGATACGGATCCCCAATATGCGTTGTGCCTCACCCAGATCTTTCATCTGGAAATGGTTCTTTAACCATACTTTTACCGAAGATAAGAGAGGGATGTCATTCCCAATCAAGAGTATGTCATCAACATACAATATTAAGAAGACAATCTTACTCCCACTCGACTTGACATACAAGCATGGTTCCTCGACCGATCGAGTGAAACCATTCTCTTTTATCACCTGGTCGAAACGATGATTCCAACTCCGAGAAGCTTGCTTAAGTCCATAAATGGAACGCTTAAGCTTGCAAACTTTCTTAGGATTTTTAGGATCAATGAAACCTTCGGGTTGTACCATGTACAATTCCTCCTCCAAATAACCGTTTAAGAAGGCGGTTTTCACATCCATCTGCCAAATTTCATAGTCATGAAAAGCGGCAATCGCTAAGATTATCCGAATGGAACGCAGCATAACTACGGGTGCAAAAAATTTCATCATAATGCAATCCTTGCACTTGAGTGAAACCTTTTGCCACTAGTCGTGCCTTATAGGTGTCTGGTTGTCCTTCTATGGAATGCTTTATCTTATAAAGCCATTTGCACTGAAGAGGTCGTACCTTATCAGGCAAATCAACAAGATCCCATACGTCATTCTCATACATGGAGTCCATCTCGGATTGCATGGCTTCAAGCCATAGCTTAGAGTCGGAACAGGTCATGGCACCTTTATAGGTAGCGGGTTCGTTACTCTCTAGGAGTAAAACATCATCTCTCTCATTCTCCTCGACCATACCAATGTATCTGTCTGGAGGAATGAAGACTCTACCCGACCTCCTAGGTTCCATAGGGATGTTAACCGTAGCAGAAGTTGAAGGAACCTCTTCCTCCATTGGTTGCTCGGTTGTTGGTTCTTGAATCTCCGACAGATCGAAGGTTCTATTACTTGAATTATTCTCGAGAAACTCTTTCTCTAAGAACTTCGCACTAGCCGCAACAAAAACTCGTTGTTCGGTAGGCGAATAGAAGTAATGACCAAACATTCCTTTTGGATAACCAATAAAGTATGTCTTGACCGATCGCGGGCTGAGCTTATCCTCGTGTCTCCACTTGACATAAGCCTCGCAGCCCCAAACCCGAATAAAGGACAAGTTAGGGACTGTTCCCTTCCATAACTTGTATGGAGTCTTGTCTACAACTTTAGACGGACTTCGGTTAAGTATAAGAGCAGCTGACAAAAGAGCATAACCCCATAATGAATCAGGTACTACCGTGTGACTCATCATGGATCAAACCATATCAAGTAATGTTCGATTTCTCCGTTCGGACACATCATTTAATTGAGGTGTTCCAGGTGGAGTTAACTGTAATACTACACCACAGTCTTTAAGGTGTTGATCAAACTCATTTGAAAGATATTCGCCACCACGATCTGAACGAAGTGCTTTAATCTTTCTTCCCAGTTGGTTTTCAACCTTATTCTGGTATTCCTTGAACTTTTCAAAGGACTCACTTTTATGCTTCATTAAGTAGACATATCCGTATCTACTCAAATCATCCGTGAAAGTGATAAAATATCTATAGCCGTCTCTTGCGTTTATTGACATAGTTCCACATACATCAGTATGTATGAGTCCTAATAGGTCACTAGCGCATTCCAACACCTTTGAAGGAAATTCGAGTCATTTTACCGATAAGACATGATTCACACGTGCCAAATGATTCGTAATCAAATGGGGAGATAGTCCCATTGTCAATGAGCTTCTTTACACGTTTCTCATTTATGTGTCCCATACGGCAGTGCCATAGATAAGTTTGATCTTTGTCACCAACCTTTAATTTCTTATTATTCACATGCAATATGTCTGTGGTTTGATCTAAGATATAAATTCCATGCATGGAAACTGCTTTGCCATAAATCATTTCATTAAAAGAGAAAATACAGCTATTGTCTTTTATTGAAAATGAAAAACCGTCTTTATCTAGTACGGAAACAGAAATAATGTTCTTAGATATACTGGGTACATAGCAACAGTTATATAAATATAACTCAAAACCACTCGGGAGTTGGATTACATATGTTCCCACTGAAACTGCAGCAACTCTTGCTCCATTCCCCCACTCGCAGGTCCACATCACCCTTTGCGAGAGGTGTGATGTTTCTTAGGCCCTGCAAATGATTACAAGATGAGAACCACAACCTGTATCAAGTACCCAAGTTCCGAAACTTGCATGGTTAATCTCAATCATATGAATAAAAGATGACATACCAACAGGAGTGACGCGGCCTGCTTTTATGTCCTCACGGTACACGGGACAGTTCCTCCTCCAATGCCCAGTCTTGTGGCAATGGTGGCATTCCATGTTACTGTCCTTGCTCTTTGCCTTGCCTTGTGAGCCACTGGTCTCACCAGGCCCACTCTTGCCGTTTCCTGACTTTTTAAACTTTGGCTTTCCTACAGCTAGGTCGCCATGAGCCTTGCCCTTACCTTTGCCCTTGTTGGAAATCATGAGAACATCTCGCTTCATGCTCCCACTCAATTTCATATCATTCTCGGTCTGTACGAGAAGTGAGTGTAGCTGATGAAGACTTTTCTTCATATCATTCATATAGTAATTTGCCCTGAAAAGGGCAAAACCATCATGAAGTGAATGAAGCACACGGTCAATGATTATGCTCTCACTGATTTTGCAATCAAGTGCCTCCAGTTTCTCGACATTCTCAATCATATCAAGAATGTGTGGGCTAACCGGTTGGCCCTTCTGGAGTTTTGCCTCAAAGAAGCGACATGTATGCTCATAAGTAACGATCCTCGGTGCTTTTGAGAATTCGTTAGTGAGCGTGGTGAAAATCTTGTTTGCACCTTGGGCAATGAAGCGTCTTTGAAAATTGCTTTCCATTGCAAAGATGAGTACGTTCTTTATCGCACCCGCTTCCATAACGAAGTCATTATATTCAAATGTCTCGTTAGCTCTCGCATTGGGGCCTGGGTTTGGCGGTATTGGCTCAGTCAAGTACTTGAGCTTACCGTCAGCAATGGCTGCATTCCGTGATGCCGCCTCCCAGTCCGCAAAGTTGGACCCGTCATTCTTCAGTCGCGTGGACTGATTCATGTGGTCCATGAAAGTTTTAAGCCAGGAATCACGTGCGAGTGTGGCACTTGGCATAGGGACATCATTATGGCCAGCCATTTGTTATAGCAGTATTATCAATATAAGACGAATTCTACACTGCGAAAAAAAAAAGAAAAAACCATAATAAGCGTTCTTATCAATTTGAATTTAAGTCTAGTGCAAAATTTGTTTTAATGCAAAGACTCGAGCATTTATACAATTGACCTCCCTCAAGAATTATATAAATGATCCCAAGACTCAATTATCTGTAAATTGATCAGCCAACCTCTTGGCTAATTCTACCTTTAGAATTCTTGGTCGATAAATTTCTGTAAATTCTATCTTTAGTCCATCATAATCACGAGAAACTCTTCGGACTATAATGTTGAGATAAAATAGGTCAACACACACTACTTACCCAACGTAGAAGGGGTCATATGGAGAGTAAGGTCCTATATGCCTACCGACGAAGTAGGGATTCATAGTAGTTTGGCCTATAAAGACTAGTCTCAATTTTAGGTTTAGAGGAAGATCCCATCAATTTTATTTTAATTCAATTTTAAGTGAACTAATATCTAGCATGCGAGAATGAATAAACTAAAATGATGGCTTAAAATCGAGTGACATCTTTATGTCCATGATAACTAACATTCAAACTATATGAGTCAATTTTCATGCAATTTAGTAAGTAGGTGGTTTGGTTTAGGCGGAATATGATGCACTAACTATCATGTGATGAAAAAGCAACAAGAACGGAAAAATACATAAAAATATTACAAAGTCCTAGTGTGGCCTATCTACCAAAATGAACAAAAATACAACTTTGGAATCCAACCCATTTGGACCCGAGAAGCTTGTCTTGATGTTCCATCTTGGTCCATGTAGCGGGAGTGAGTAATCCGATCTCCATCTTTAGTCTTTTCAAAATACATTTAATAAATTACAAAAAATAAACCTATTTACATTCTAATTTAAAAACGTAATTTAATGAAAAATAAAATGGAGAGTCGAGATCTCAAAATTACATCAAAAATCATGTTTCCATCATTACGAAAACATTATCAACTAAGGCCACACTAGGTAATACAATTTACAACCGATTGCAAAAATACGTAAATTAAACCATTCAACCATTCATTCAACAAAATAATATGCATCAACTATAAATTAATCATTCAAGACATAATTCTTTAATTATGAAGAGTAATTTATCCAACCCACCTTTTAAAATGATCAAAATTATGTGATAATTCCTTAATTAATCACAATAGTCCCAACCAAACATAATCCAATTTTAATTCATATTCTTTAACATGAATTAATACAACATTATTTTAAACCTCTTTAAAATAATTGGGTATCCAATTATTGTGAACTTCTTCACAACAATAAACAAAACATTATCATTATAATGAATTAAAAAAAACTTTCGATAAAAAAAAAATAAAAACCGAAACTTTTTCTTTTAAAAAAAATTTGATGTTACTAATATATTCAAGATCGGTACAAAATATCAACATCTAATCAATATTAAACATCGATACAAACTAGATTATTCAATTTAACAATTTAAAAAGAATATCTAAATCAATGAATACCGAAAATATATAGCGATGAACATACAAATCGATTTCCATTTACATTTTAATTTAATCCTTATTAAATCAAAACAACTACTAATTCATCATGTTATCGTCTTAACTATTTAAAACAACAATTATAATGAATCAAAATGGAAAAACAAGGCAAAAATATAATTTTTTTTTTCTTCACGGCTGAACAGTGCCGTGAACAGTACCAAATTTTTTTTTTCCTCTGACCGTGAACAGTACCCAAAAAAAAACAAACCCTAATTTTTTTTTTCTTCTTTCAGCCGAAACAAAAAAAACAAAACAAAACAAAAATTTCTAATCTTATATTTCATCAAATATGAAAACATATAAAATAATTTCGTAGCCCTTGGCTCTGATACCACTTGTGGGAAATATCGGTATATTTCGTCATTAATTTTACGGATTATAACGAAACTATAGTATATGAATTACGAGTCATAAATGAATTGCATAATATAAAATCATATGAATCTAGAATTAACCTTTGGTCCTAGCAAATATGGCCTATGAACAATATCGAAGTCGATATTCTCCTAATTGTTGCACCCAAGATGCTCCAAGATATGCCTTGCTTGTGCTAGAATTTTTGAGAAAAGTTACTGCTAATTTTTCTTTTGTGTGATGATGAATGATAGAGAGAATTCAAGAGGAAAAACTTGTTCTCCTTTGCTCTATTTTTGGCCGTGTACCTCTAGGGTTAGAAGGAGAAGACTTTTTCTTTCTTTTAACCCTCTTGTTCTTAGGTTTTTTGACCTAGTTACCATAAAAGAATAATCGAAGATATTTTCTTTTATTTAACTCTAAATAGCCGAAAATATGAGAAGTAAAAGACTGCTTTTCTCCTTCCTTTTTCGGTTATATTAGCATGTGATATAATATATACGTCAATTATAAATATCCGTATATTTATAATTTGCTAATTAAATATAACATTTTATGTTTAATTACGAATTAACAATTTAATTCGTTTAAGCTTATATTATATACATTGATTAAATATAATGGTTTATATTTAATTTACGAATTACATTTAATTTGTCTCAGCTAATATTATTTAATCTTTATTAAATAATCGTATCATCATTACATTGACTAACCTTTTAGTCATATACATCGACTAACCTTTTAATCATTTAATAAGGCATCAATGTGATTATATTATTCATATAATCACATCTCTCAGGCACATCCTTTTAGGTGTGACTTTTAGGGACCAGTTGATCACCGCCATTAAAATGACAATAACGTCAAACTCCTAGCAAGCCAACCGTTATCGATAAACGTTAATCAACTGATAAGAATACAAAGTATACCCTGTGAACATGTAAGAGATTTATTCATGTTATCACTCTAACTGTGGAGGACACTAGCTCCAACATGATCTTATTGATGAAAGTTCAAATTTAACCAAAAAAATCTACGTAGTATGACGTATCTTTTGAAATCATAAAATACCCATAAGAATTTAAATTACCACCTTACTATTATTGTTTTTGTTTAGAATGATCCTTCCCATATAAAAGTGTTATGTGAACACGTGACTGGACGATATTCGGATAGTTAAGATTAGGAAAATTATTTATTACAGCTTGATATAATTTTTATTTGGAAATCACACCCAACTAAATTTCTCGTGAGAAATAACTATCAAAACTTTTACTCCGGTAGAATACTATTGCAATTTTTAAAATTAGTCATTTAAGTTCATCTTTTATAAAGAAATTGACTTTAGCTTCAAAGAATTCCTTCATTTATACACTTGATAATACTTTTACGTTAACAAGTTAAACTAAATTGAATCATCAATCTCTCTCTCTTACTTCTCCTTTTCTTCATTATTTTCCCCGATGATTTCTCTTCATTTTTGCTCATATTAGTTGTTGATATAAGTCGTCATTCAGTCCTAACCACATGTATAGTTGAAATGTTTTACATTTCATCTATATTGTTTGTATTTCGTTTTCCCCAAATTGGAAATAATTAGGGTCATCAATTTAGGTGAAATGTCTTCAAGCTGGTATGAGAATAATTCTTCCCCCTATAGCTTAGGATGTAGCGTTGGAGGGAGATGAAGATACTACTGTAGAGACGAAGATGCTAATGTGGTAACCCACCTGCATTAAAATAGAAAATAAGATTAGAATCTACATTATATAAAAGGGGAATCATTTAAAGCTCTCCTATTGGTTCCTATTTTCAGGAGGTGAAAAACTCTTTTTGGGTGAAAGAAACCCCACGTTCTATTTGGGAGATTCATTTATTTTTGTTGTTGTTCATTTCATTGGCGTGAGCATGAGCATGAGCGTTTTTCATAATTAAAACCTTACATTAAAAACAATACATTAAACATTCAAGTGATAAAATCATAAATTTAGAAGAAAACAATGTCAGTATAAAATCAAAAACAAAATTATTATAATTTTACTCAAATACATCTAGAAATTCAGTTGAAAAATAATTAAGCTTGAACTCAATTATTTAAATGAATATTTATAAATGCATGCAACAAATTTGAACATTATAAGCTAAAAAAATTAAATTTTATAAATAAAATGCAATAATTGGGTGATCATTATAAATGTAGTTTCAATTAAATACTATAACTGAAGTCAATTGTTTAAAAAAAATCACAATTTTTTATAATTAAACACAAATCAAAATTACAAAATTTTCATTTAAGACTTGCATATTTATCTTAGCCTTAAAACGGGTCAAGTAACACACGAATATTAGGTATATATACAACTTTCCGATAAAACTTTGTTTTAATATATTAATGGAAAATAAAATAGATCCCTAATAGTACAAACATATACAAAGTACAAATTTTCTACAATCTAAGTTTAAGGCATTATTTAGATTAAACTTCGAAAACATATCATAAGTAAAATTATGTATAGCGTAAAATAAAAAAAATTATGATTTATACAAAAACGGAGAATTGTTTTCCAAAAAACTCGGACATATCGTCCAATTATCATGTTAATGTCAACTTCATTTTTATTATAAGAAAAATATAATGGTAGGCCCGTGCAAAATTACACGAGTTTAAAACTAGTCATATTTAAAGACAAACCCTAAAATCCAATTCAAATTAATAAACTGAAGTAACATATAGAAAACATATATAGGATAAAATAATCAACACTATAACAATAAATACCACTAATTAATAGATATAAATTTAAAAACATGTTTAACTATAGTCATTGCACAATGGAGAGAAGAATTAAATGCAAATTTGGGAAAATTTTGACACAGATTCATTGAGGGAAGGGGTTTTGTGGAAAGAAGAAAGGTTTTAAGGGAAACTAGTGAGAGAAGTAAGTATTCATGGTCTCATGGATAAAGTTGAATTGTTATAAGGAAAGGGTATATCGGTCTGTTTTTAAAAAATATCACGGGAATCCCATTCTGAAGCAATTTTCAGCAATAAGTGATTAGTTGGGTGTAATTTTAAAAAAAAATTATATATATTAATTTTCGTAAACATGTTTTTAAAAAGCTGTAATGAACAATTTTTTCTTAAGATTACCATTTCTTGCTTCCTCCGAACATCTTTATTTCAAATGGAAAAAAATAACATAGAAACATACAAAACCTTTGCTTGTATTCGTAATTCATAGCAAACTCACGCCACTGCAAATCGAGTAGTTATACATCTTCTGATCAAATAATTTGTTGTACATTATATCTCCAGTTGTACCAAAAACAATGTACAACTATCTAATTGAGCCTTTATTCAAGTTTTTGAGAGTTATAAGTTAAATTTTAATGTATGTAAATAGTATTTTGAGTTATATATTGTAATCTTTTGAACTTAATGATTAACTGAGCGAGCTAAGAAATTTTCAAATATAACTCATAATTTTTAAAACAAAACTCAGACTTTATCATAAACCTTGGAAATTATGCATCAATTATAATACAGCTAATGGTATAGTGTATACTGCTCTTATCAAATCAATCCCCATCGCTGATGAGCATGTTATATCCCCCTCGAAGGAGATGGAAAAAAAAGGCAGTTTATTCCTCTTGGCAATAAAATGCGGAAATATCATGTTATTCATATAACAACACAAGACTCAAATCTCGAATTCTCAGCCACAACCACATGTTTCATGTTCGTGAGAATGTACCAGAGTACTGAACCCCTCCCGTTTATCCTAGAGTTGGGGAGGATCCGTATGCAGAACTAGAACCAAAACTGATCACCAAACTTATGCGGTACGCAAAACCAACTCCTAAGAGATCAATTCAAATATACAAGGAACAATAGATTGCCAGTTTTGGACGACATGAAGTTGCATTTTCTAAAGGCAAGTACACGACTACACCCACTTCAGCATGCGGGATGAATGGTGATCCCTTAAATTTCAGCAGTAACAAGAAAAACGAGACCATAATAAATAGTAACAAAATAATAACATAAACGTCTGCTAATGCATCAGCAACAGCAAGAATTTATCCTTGACCGATCTAAACCCCATAAGGTACTTAAACCAAAACAAACATCTAAAACATAGTTACCTAGTTCGAAGCATTCAAAAGAAGACACTTTTAAGGCTCAAGTCTCCAGCCCCAAATTTCCCGGTCATCAAACAAGCCAACTCTTCACTCAAGCAACTCTGACACAGATGTCTTTCTAAACGCGTCCACAAGAGCCAATTGGGCAGCTAAACCTTTGTTTGGGAACAAATTATCAGCCTTCATTCTCTCCCTAATCCCATAAGCTGGAACATTGGCATTTATGTAGGCTTGGAGAAGAGCATGGAAAGGTTTAGCTCGAGCAATATAACCCGCTTGCCTCAACCTTTGGAAAATTTTCTCGGCATTATGAACATCACCCCTTTTAGAATACTGATCTAAAATGGTCATATAGGTACTAAACATTGGCCTGAGTTTCGGATTCTGTTGAACAGCTTTTTGTAATACTGAGTCGGCTTTCTCAACTTCCCCAATATCGGCATAGAGCTTGACCAACGAATCCCAAGCCGTTGGTCCAATAGCACAACCGGCATCTCCCATGCGTTTAAGTAGCTCCTTTCCTTTGCTTAACATCTTGTTTTCTGCATAAACTCTTAGCATTATAGTAAAGTGCCTAGTCGAAAGCTTCTTGTATGTATTTGTCAGTTTCTCAAAGATGGCCTCTGCCTGTTTAATGTTCTTAAGCTTTCCGAAGGCATCAATAGCAGCAAAGAAATCTGCTTGTCGAGGGCTTGGCTCGGAGACTTTCCAGATTCTTTCTACTTGCTCAGCATTCCCAAGCTTTGCATAGATAGGGAGGACAATAGGGCAGATAAAGCGGTTGTTCTTCAAGTCGGTCCCTTCCATCTCTTCTAGAACTTTCTCGGCCTTTTCTTTGAGTCCGGCTGCAGCATAGTGTCGAGCCAAAACAGCTTGAACACGGACGTTAGATTCGACACCTTCAGCCTTCATGGTCTCAACAACTTGCTCCATGCCATGGATGTCACCTGAATGGCCTTTTGTGTCAATCAACACTTGGTAAGTAAACAGAGAAGGCTTAAGATTCTCTTTCTCCATCATTAAAAGCACGTCAGCAATTTTTCTCCTATCGCTTCTCTTGTAGAGAAGCAGCATCTGGTTGCAAGTGAAAACCGTGATAGGGAAACCTAGATCCTTCATTTTATTGAAGACTCGTTCGGCTTTATCCACAACTGTTGCCGACACAAAGTTCGCTAGCAAGGTTCTGTAGACCACCTCCTCTCTGAAGGATTTGGGAATACTGTCGACATAGCTCTCTGCTTTCTGAAGCCCGCGTACCTTCGCAATCAGATCAACCCTAGAGGCATAGTCTCGCTCCGAAAAATCAGAATCCTCTCTCTTTTCAAACCATTCTGACAGCTGTGAAACAGAAGATTCTGCTGAGTAATATGTCGTGGATGTAATGCATTTTGAAAAAACAAGTAGAAAGAAAAAATTCAACTGTCCCTCAAACACACTAGATCCAACAGCTTTGAAGAGTCAAAACAAGGCACAACCCCATATTGTCACAAAAGTAGGTTTAACAAAGCCAATCATTGCAGGTTGACACAACTAACAGAGCTCAACAAATCTAATATTTTCCCTGTTCGTTAAGATTAGAAACAGAACTAAAACCATATAACTGTACATCCAAAAATATATGCATAGGCAAAATTGTTTGAGGGCAGTATTCAATGCCCGTGGAATTAAATAGGACAATTGAAGTTGTACCCACTATTTTATCACATCTGCTGAACAGGCGGTACAAAAAACCAAACAACATTCAGTAGATTATTGTCTACATTATTATAACTTTGCAAGGGTAGCTCAGCAATTTAAGAGTGCCCCTTCTTCGCAAGGTAAGGTTTGAATCTGAACCTTGCAAGAGAAATATCTTCTAACCAATTATCATCTCCTGTGCACGAAGCCCGATTGGTATAGAAAAGGAAAAATCTGAGAAAACAAACACCATAGCATAGCAACAGACTCATCTACAGAGCACAAGAGAGTATTCTTAACATGCAAAAACGCACCTGCAATGCCCTCCCAAATAGCTTGCGTCTACGAAGGTTCAGTAAAACTTTATATACTTCAGGGCGGCTAAACTCATTGTCCTCAAAATACTTGTCGAGAGCACCGGAAATAGATGAACCCGACTCCTGCAAAATTAATTTTAAGAGAGGTGAGGGTGCATATTTCTTCTTTGACGCTGCCTTGCTCGCATCATCCTCTGTTTCTCCTAGTGGATCAGTTTCCAACGTCTCTTCCAAATTCGCATCATCAAGACTAGATAAGTCAGACTCAGACTCAGAATCAGATGCAGAGTCAGAAGTAACGTCACAGTCTACAGCTTTTGGCTGGGGTGTTTCAGAAGCTTCCAATGTTTCTAGCTCAGAAAATCCGTCTTCCAAATCATCATTTTCCTCTCCACCACTCTTAGCACCTGCTTGAGAAGAAAGGCATCGACACCCAACTGAGAATAGTCTGGGAACAGGTACTGTGCAATTGCATGTCCTAGATGTAATCGATCTATGAGTTTTCAAGAAATGAGGCTGAGAGGCACTTGATTTGTCTTCTTTTTGAATGCTGACTGGTCCAAGTCCAGCACAGGCTCGAAAAGCGGCTATGTTCAAACCTGGAGCTCTAAAAGTAGAATGAAAATGGTACAGCATTAGCTAAATATGATACAGAGAAAGACATGCCAACCTTCAATTATAAATCAAGTTATTCTAATACAGACGGTAATCTCAATTAATGTATCAATCCAACAAAAATGTCGCAATAGGAGTCTAATTTGGGTGCATGGTGGTACTTGACCCTCCAACCTAAGCATGTCGCAATAAGAGTCTAATTAAGATCGAGGGAAGGGGTTTTTGTGAGTCGGGGATGGGTTTTGGAGATGTTAGGGCGGTGTTTTGGGGGTGAAGAAGTTGGCGGAGATGGGTTTTGGAGAAGTGGAGAAAGAAGTTGTCGTGAAAGGATGAAGAAAGATAGGAGTAAAAGAGTCCAATTGCAGATATTCCTCACTTTCTATAAAATTGAAACAAGTTAATATAGTATGAATTGACTGAATTGGATGGGGAGTCAGTCGGAATTTGGTGTCGCAGTCGATATATAATACCATGAATAAAACTCACAAGTTATCTACTTTTGACAAATTTTATGACCAACAAATTCACGAATTAGGGAACTCAAGTGAACCACTTTGAGAAAGCGAGTAAACAATATGACAAACAAATCGCAAAAAGATGCATAAGGTTTGCAGCGACGATTATTTATGCTGGATTTAGATTACAATAATCAATTATTAGGAACATCCGGCTAAAATGAAACAATTATTTTAACTTTGGTTACAGAAATGTAGGCATAGAACAATATCTGACAAGAAAAAGAGTACAGAAACAATTATAGTTAAGAAAGATGGAAAAATGAATAAACCTGAGAGAATAGGAGGAAGCTCGACGAAGAGCCCACATTTTCAGAAATGCAAGGAAATTGTCGGTAATCGGAGAAGGGGAAATGATAATGATAAACCCTAACAAAATGAATTCTTAAACCCTAGTTACGAATTACCACTGTAAAATGTATGTCTATATAGACTGTAGATCGATTTATCCATAATTCCCATTATAGCATGTGGGCTTTCTCACTCATTAATATCCTATCAACTATTAACGCTTATGCCCTATTATGGGTTCACCTGTCAAACAGGTCGGGAGAAGCCGGTCTTTATACGGGTTGGGGTAGAATACGGATTGTGACATATATGTGTCGGCTCGGGTAATACGGATTAAGGATCGGGTTAGGGTCAGAATACGAGTTAAGAAACACTTTCTTACGCCTTTTTTCTAATTCTTTTTTATCTAACAAATATTTTTAAAAAATGCAAAATATATTTTAAATTAATATTTTAATCATATTGAATATTTACATTAATTATATTGACATAATTAGTCAAATAAAGTTTTTTTAATAATCATTTTATTATTAAGTATTATAAAAGTTAGATAAAATTAATTTTGTTAATTGTGTTTGTAATTTTAAGTACTAAACACAATAATTTGTTAACCAATTTTTGAAATATAATATATAAATATGGATTTTTGTCAAACACGCCCTTTAAATATAACTTTTTTGTTAAACACAATATTTTGGCAAGATCACTTAGCATTTTGGTCAGAGTTTGACCATTTGCAATTAGATGACTTTAGTCAATATTTGAATAGCAAACGAGTTCATTTTGAACTGTTCTGGACTCATTGGAAAGTCGGGAGTTTAGGCTTTACAAGGATTGTCATCATGATGGTCAAAGGTGTTTTTATTTGTGGTCGATTGAAGTATAAAGTAAGGTTGATCAGAGAGGGTTGCAGTAAGTTTGGGTTTACAGCGGGTGGTCAAGGAGTTTTTTGTGGGTCTTTTAATAGGGTTATGATGTTTTGTATGGTCTGAAATTTGGTATGTGAATAAAGGTAAGTACAAGATAGGTCGTAGTTGTGATTTTTGTAACGTTTGTTAGTTGGTTCGAGGAGAGTGAATTAGAGGTAAAAACAAAAGAGAATGTCGTCAAAGTACACTACAAGAATCAAGTCTGATACCGACCGTTTCAAGTGGTCGTTAAATGTAAATATCGGTCAGTAAAACAACTTACCGACCGTGTTTTCCTCCTTAGCGTCTGAATAAAATCGGTCGGTAAATACAGATTACCGACCGACATAACTTCGGTCGGTAATGTACCGACCGACCATTCAGTCGGCAAAGAACAATTCGGTCGGTTCCAAATGCAAATTGACTTGGTCAATTTGACCAAGTAATCGGTCGGTAATTACCGACCGACTGTTGGTCGGTATTGATGTAAATCGGTCAGTGCCAAATGTGCACCATTTAATTTACAGGAGGTTTTTGGTCGGCAATCGGTCAGTAATATTCACAGTCGGTCGGTAATGATAAAGCTGTCGGTCGGTAATGGGCAAAATCGGTCGGTAAGTAATGTACACGATTTGGTTACTTTTTGCTTCTATTGCTCCACCATTTGCTATATTTCCTGCAGAATTTCCAAAATATATACAAATGCATTCGGACACAATTTTTTGTAACCAGAAATCGTCTTTCAAATTAGAAAAATCCCTACTTAATAAAGCAACAACCACATTGCTTATTTGTCAAAGCCTCCTTAAAAGTAGGAATATTTAAGGGACCACTTATGCATTGAAATTAATTAATTGCTTAGATAATACCTCACCCATATGAATTACATCAATTAAATATGCATAGATTATTTACCTGCAATATCTATAAAAGAAACTTCAAAAATAAATAATCAAGTGAAAAATATACTTCGTATTAAATATTAATCATTGTTAAATATAACAATAGGATTTATACTATACAAAAACTAAGATTGTCCAAAATTATCGACACTTAAATAATAGAAATACATATTTTTTTTTAAATGTATGTTACAGTAACCGATATTATAATAATTATTAGATTTCAAAAATTAAAAAAAATGATGAACATAAATCTCAAAGAGCAAAGTTTTACATAAAAAAATATTAATTTAGCGCCTGAAATATGAGAACAAACATAGTCCAAGTATATATTAAATAATAAATATGAGTCGTAAAATCAAATGCATGTATAAAAGTATAAAACTCTAAGAAATTAAATTATAGAAAACTCAGTTTAAAAATGGTATGAAAGTATGAAGCTATAAAAATTAATAAAAACAAACTTTACATGATCAAACCTTATAAATTGAACGATGTATTTATCACGTAATGCATAAAAATTGTTTCAATAAGGATGATTTTAATCCGAAAATCTATAAATTTAATCTGAAAGAAATGGGTTTGAAAGAGTTAGATTGACTGCGCTTCTCAAATAAAGACGTAAAATGGGGGGATAGAAAACATCCAAGTGTGAGGTGGTGTGGAATTGGATAAACGAAGGTTTTGTTTTTACAGACGGGTACTATCCGTCACAAACTGAGACGGATAGTGTCATTCTCATAATATCCAAGTGGGAGAGGCAAGTGGAAGGCAAATAGATCCTCTCACTTTCTCCGACTTGCATATTGTGAGCTTCAATGAGAATTTGCATTGTTTTTAATTTACCCTACATTAATGGGCAAATTGCTCAACCCACTTTCTGCATAACTTAACAGTCTACGGGTCTAGCATATTTGCTTGACAATTCCAAGTGCATTTGGTACTACCTGACACACTAACCGTAAATATTCGGTACCTTTGGGGAAAAAAAATATTAGATGCCTTTATACAAACGATTCTAAATGTTAGGTGCTTTAATATGCTTCCATTTATTTGTTAGTTTTTTATTTTTTAGTAAGTTTTGCTTAAGAAAGACATAATTCGTCTTAACCTTAAGATGAGTCAAATACTATCACATGAAGATAATAAAGATAAAAAAAAATAGTATTTTCTAGACAACAAGTGGGGAGATTTGGTTAGATGCTTTAGTATTCTTCCATTTATTTGTTAGTTTTTTATATTTTATTAAGTCTTGCTTAAGAAAGACATTATCCGTCTTAAGCTTAAGACGGATCAAATACTAGCACATGGAGGTAAAGACAACAAATTTAGTATTTTCTAGACAACAAGTGGGGTGATTTTGTATGTATTTGATCTGTCTTAAGTTTAAGACAGATAATGTCCGTCTTAAAATGAGAATTTGTGTTTATAATTTTCATGAGATGTATTTTAGACAAAGACAAACAAATAATTGAGACTAAGTATACGATTTAGACATCTTTTTTTTTAATAACAAATTCAGATGGCACCATCTGTTTTGAGTTTAGGACGGGTCAAGTAACATACTAATTGTGTATATATAGACAAATATATTGTTTCTTTCCTATGCAGTATATACTTGACTGTCTTACGCTTAAGATGGATAGTGTCGTCTTAAGCTTAAGACTTATTGAGAAGTAGGAGAAAAATAGAAATACAAAGATAGTAAATATATGGTAAGTAATATTATATAATAATTTCAAGGATTTGAATATTTAACATTTTGACTAAATCGTCGTAAAAATGTGCATGGGTCCACATTTTCTTCGGGAACTTTTCACTAAATTATAATTTGTACTAAATGATAAATAGGTCAAAATATGAATTCTAACATGCACGGGTCCCGTGAATATGTTGACTAAATGAAAATTAGGTTTAACAATATAAGTGATGCGTGCATTTTATATAGACCTTTTTGGCCATATTAGCACACATTTCCATGCTTATTTAGTAGTGTCTTACTACAAATGTCCCCCGAATAGTCTACTTTGGTTTGTTTTGTAATATTTGCAGATATGGACCAGAATGACGGAAAACTAGCAATTTTGTAGCTCCTCAAGCATGCATAAGTGAGTCGGAAAGGAATCTTGGTGTCTCGGAATGCGTGAAGTCGTGTTGAAGGAATAGAAGAACGAAATCCACGAGCAATCGACTACTCTATTAATTAGAAGACCTCGATCGAGCGTTGTTCTGCTCGATCGAGCTGCTGGCTTTGGACGTTTACTCGATCGAGCACTATGGTTACTCGATCGAGTGCTTTGGACAACAAATTCTACTCGATCGAGAGGTTTCATACTGATGGGCTTCGCGAGATAGTGTGTCAAGCATGGACACCTTGTATTTTGTTATTTTTGAATTTTCTTTACTTAAGGGTGAAAAATACGAGAAGAAAATACGACTTCTGACCCTAGACTTTACCTTTGACTTTGATTCTGGATTTGAATTTGAGGACTTCTTCTGACTTTCTTCTTCTTTCAAATTCGGGTATTATTGTTCCTGAATTCAATCAGTGATTTCTCTATGTGTTTTTTGTTTCTTATTTATTGTGGTTGTTCCTCTTTCTATTATGCGTAGCTAATTCCTTTGCTAGGATTTAGGGGAACCGTGGCTTAGGTAAGATGAATTGATTAGTATTCTTTAAATTAGGTTTGGATACAATCATCGCATTTAATAGCTTTTAATTGTTTGAGTCGACGCATTCAATTGATTCACTTGATACCCCCTTGACCTAGATCGAGAGATTGGAAAAGGAAAGATCAGTGATGAACATTGGGATTAT
Source organism: Heliosperma pusillum (assembly GCA_022085475.1). NCBI lineage: Eukaryota > Viridiplantae > Streptophyta > Magnoliopsida > Caryophyllales > Caryophyllaceae > Heliosperma > Heliosperma pusillum. The sequence goes on from JAIUZE010046797.1 coordinate 31,781, forward strand.
GCTAATGAGGGCGAGAGCTAAGTTAGTATATCTTAGGGCGGATAGCGGACCGAAAGGACCTTTTCACTACCCACAAACTTTGATTTTAATCCTGACCCTAGATGCCATGGGAAACCGACGTTCCTAGTTCTTCTCCTTTATGTTATTTCACTCTTTATTTCTCTTCTCCTTTCCTCTTGTAGTGTTAGAAAATCAATTAAACAAAACCCCCAATTCCGATACTTGACAGACTTAGCATGTTATAGGATTCCCTCTCTCTGTGGATTCGACACCGACTGCCTCTACTGCATTTTGTTGAGACCGTTAGGTTTTATCTTTGATAGGGTTGCGATAGCCGTACCAAATTTTGGCGCTGTTGCCGGGGAGACGGTGTAATCCTGTACCTTTCTTTAGTTTGTCTTTGGTCTCAAGGAATTTATTCCCTGAGGCTGTTCTCATATTTGAGTTAGTGTTTAGTATTTGCAGGTATAAATCCTAAAAGAGGACCATTTGAACCTGCTGCTGCTGTAATTTTTCTGCAGGATGCCTAAGATCGCGAGTCATTCTGAGCCCAGTGCTGAAACTCTACCTAGGGGAACTACTCTCCCTCTTGCTGATGAGGGTACCTTCACAATACATCCGTCTTACTACAGTCTAGTGGAGCGGAATTTATTCGGGGGTATGGTAGATGAAGACCCAGCTAGGCATGTAGAGGTATTTACAGACTATTGCTCCGCCATTCCTGTAGTTGCCGGTGTGACGCAAGACAAGGTAAAGGAATTCCTTTTTCCTTTTTCCTTGACTGATGATGCTAAGGATTGGTGGAGAGACTTAGATAGGAAGGCTGTTGGGGTTAAAGATTGGAGCTCGTTAGCTCTAGCCTTCTATAGACGGTATTTTCCTCCTCAGCGAACCAATGCGCTGCGCAGCCAGATCACGAATTTTACTCAATCTACTACTGAAGATTTGAGTGTAGCATGGGCCAGGTTCAAGAAGCTAGTTCGCTTAGTTCCGCATCACGGGTTTGAGCAATGGTTTTTGTGCAACCAATTTTACAATGGGTTGCTTTACGAGCAAAGAATGGTTCTAGATGCTGCTGCACGAGGGAGATTTCAGGCTAATGTGGAGGATGATGAAGGGTGGCAACTCATTGAAAATATGGCCATCCATTCTTCTAGCTACGGTAATCCTAGAGCAAAAAGAAGGAGGGACACTGCTGTTGAAGAAGTTCATGTGGTAGATACGGTGAATTTAGATGAAATACACCAAGTTCAAGCTATTGAGATGGTTTGTGGTAGATGTGGTGATGAAGAACATGACCCTATTTCTTGTTTGGCTGATTCAGCAAGGATTCTTGCTTATAGGAAATTCAAGCAAGGGGGTTCGTTTTCCGAGTTATATGCCGAGTTAACTGTTGCAAAATCTCAACCACCCGTAGATGAAGGCAAGGTACTCATTACCCAAGCCGAATATGAAGATCTCAAGGCCACTATCAATGCGCAAAAGCTTGAGCAACAATCTAGTGCGGATACCCTCCGGAAACTGCTCGACAGATGTAATTCACTTCTCCCAAACAATGACCCAGTCAATGCCATAAATCTGAGAAGTGGTTGTGCTTATGATGGTCCTGTACACATCCCTGAAAGCACACATGCCGAGGTCGAGGATGTCTCGGACGAATTAATTGAAGATGTACAGAGAAGTGATCGATCGACTGAGAACAACGATCGATCGAAGCGTTTTGCTAAGGATACCACTCGACCGAGTAAACTCACTGCTCGATCGAGTAGTCATGTTGAAGAAAACCCTCGATCGAGCAGTACATTTACTCGATCGAGTAAACTGGTCGTAAGAGATCCTCGATCGAGTAGCCCTTCCACTCGATCGAAGGATGATAAGGAAGGAATCACTCGATCGAGTGCACACAAGTCTCGATCGAGTGAATGTCAGATATCAGGCACGCAAATTGAGGTTGTGTGCGATGAAGTACCTTCCCCTGCTGCTAAGGTACCGAGTAAAGAGAAAATCGGGGACTCGCTTCCGGTGGTCACAGTCCCATACCCAGGACGTCTGCGCGATTCAAAGACGGAGAAACAGTTCAGTAAATTTGTAGACATGGTTAAAAACATTCAGGTAACTGTACCTTTTACCGAGCTAATCTCTCAAGTACCACCTTACGCCAAATTTATGAAAGACATTGTTACGCGTAAGAAGGCACTTGAGGATTTCGCTACTGTCGATTTTATGGACGAGTCTAGTAGTCTGATTCTGAATAAGTCTCCCCCTAAATTAAAGGATCCGGGTAGTTTCTCTATTACTTGTGTTATAGGAGATATCGTGATAGATAAGGCACTATGTGATATTGGAGCTAGTGTAAGTGTCATGCCTTATTCTATCTGTCGTAAGCTTAACATGGGTTGTCTGAAAACGACCAATATCACCCTACAGATGGCTGATAGATCTGTTAGGAGGCCCTTAGGTGTCCTAGAAGACGTGCCCGTTAAGGTGGGAAAGTTTTTTATTCCTGTTGACTTCATAGTCTTAGACATTGCTGAGGATACCCGTACCCAAATCATTTTGGGAAGGCCGTTTTTGTGTACTGCTGGAGCCATTATAGATGTTAAACTCGGGCGTTTAACTCTAGCTGTAGGGGGTGATATAGTTTCGTTCAGTTTACCTGAATCTTTATCTAGACCAATGATAGAGGATACTTGCTTTTCTGTTGATATCATTGATGAGTTCACTTATGAGTTTTGGCCGGATTCCTTGATAGAGGATCCGTTGGAGTCCTTGACTTTGTTAGATGAGTGTGCAGATTATTCTGATGACGATGACGATGTGCTGAAATTGCTCGGAGCTACTGCAGATGAGGTAGAATTGACTGACGCAGAGGAAGAACAGCTGGGACACTTGAAAACCATTTCCGCCTCCACCGGAGTTATCGTTATTCGGGTTATAAGGCAATTCCCATGGGTTATTGTTGCATCGGTATTGGGTTTGGGATTCAAATAATTTGGTTAAGGCCTCAATTTGGCGCCTTGTTTCTTCTCGTTCACGCGTACTAGCGGCTTGACTTGTCGTGATTTGTTGCCTTAGATCTTCTTGATTTTTCATGTAAAGTTCTTCCCTCTTGCGAGCTTCTTTTTACCTTTGTTGCATCTCCTCCCTATACTTCCTAAACTTATAGGCTTCCCTCTCACGTGCTTCCATTGTTTGACTTAGAACACCGGGGATATATGGTTGGGAGGCGGAAGAACTACCTCTCGACGATGATGAGGTCGGGGGAGTGTAATATAGTGACGCGGCGGTTCCTAACCCAAAGACTTGGCCCTTCTTGTATCCATCCACTGAATCGAACCAAACTTTGTTAGCGTCTATCAGAAGTCCTTGCTCTTTAAGCTCATTTATCATCCTTAGATAATTTTCCTACATTGTCAAAAAAGAAAGTTATAAATAATAACATAATTATTTTTAATACACTTGAAATTTCGAATGTAGTAATACTTACATATCTCGCTCGGGCAGTTGGATGACTCCATTGCTCCTCACCATTAACCACTTTCCTATGGCTATCAAGATAGAACTTCACTGCATTAGGGGCTATACCCCCCTTCTCTTTTGCCTTTTATAAAAACAAATCAAACATTAACTTCAAATTGTAAATACTAATATTATAGTAGTTAATATGTCAAAATCAACAAAGTAAATTATCAAATTGAAATACTTAAAAGTTCAACTTATTTACCATCTTAGCAGCATATTTTACAGCTTTGATTGACTCGTAGTGATGTGTAGTAGGGCCATCTTCGCCGCCTTTCTTGTTGACGGAAGCTTGTTTTGATCTCTTGATAAACGCCTTATTCTTCCGCTTCTCGATTAATGCTTTGAAAACATTAGGATGCATCCAACTTGGGTTGTGGGAAATCGGTATTACCACAAAACAAATATAATAGGATTATAACGAAAAGTAATAATTTGATTATCGAGTCATAAACGAAAACAAAGAAAAGGTTTAGAAATCAACCTACGGTCCTAGCAATCGGCGTAAAGAACAGAGATATCAAGGTAGATATCCTCCTAATCGTTGCACCCAAGATGCTCCGAGAAATACCCTTGTGTTGCTAGAAGTTATCAAAAATTACTGTTAACTTTTGATTTGTGTTTATGTCAAAAGTTACTGTGAACTTTTGTCTGTTGTGATGAATATGAGATGGAGGCTGTGTGAGAATAGCAATTAGGTTAGATAAAGTGAAATCAGAATTTCTGTCTTTTTCTCTACCCTTGTTCTCACGGCAACTTTGGTTTTTATATGAGGAGATTTAGTCTCCTCAAATAACTACCCATTGACCCGAAAACCCGAGTGTATCTGGATCCCGTGTTTCGGTCATTTTAGCTTCCAATATAATGTAATATCTTATAATCCGTCATTAATTATAAATATCCGTATATTTATAATTTGCCAATTAATTATAACGGTTTATGTTTAATTAGCTTACATTATATACTATAATTAAATATAACTTTTTATATTCAATTTTACGAATTACAGTTAATTCGTCTCAGCTAACTTTCGTCTCATCATCACATTGACTAACCTTTTAGTCAATTACACTGACTAACCTTTTAGTCATATAATAGGGTATCAATATGATTATTTTCTCAAATAATCACATCTCTCAAACACATCCTATAGGTGTGACTTTTAGGGACCAGTTGATCACCGCCATCTGTATGACAATAACGTCAAACTTATCTAGCAAGCCAACCGTTATTGATAAACGTTAATCAACTGATTATTATACAAAGTATACCCTGTGAACCTACAGAGATTTATTTATGTTATTGCACTAACTGTGGAGGACACTAGCTCCAACAATCTCCCACTTGTCCGTACAAGTGTATGTGCGATAACCGATTCTCATATCCATAATAAATTTATCCCACTCAATGTAAACCAATTTGCAAAGTCCGTATTCACAAAGGTCGTAGTTTACAAGTGATCAGTATCAAGAGTGGTTTCCCCGACTAGAGAGTAACTTAACTGATAAACGAATCTATATTCGAGCATGGCCATGCATTTCAGTTACAGCTCCTCGAGTGGCCCTGAGAAATAGCATATCCTGATAAAGGTGGGATATTTTCTTCAACTCGAATCTTGCAGATACAAGCGCAGTATGAAATGACCCAGTGAAAATCTACTTAGCCTCCTGTTACGGTCGACTGTGAGAAAGAAACCAAAGTCACCCAAAAACTGCCTTTATCTCAAGAGACAGTCGATAGTCAAAAGAATCGACTCTAGGAACACTATGGATGTCCTATCCACGACCTGGCACCTAATGTTCCGAAACATTTAGGACTCCATAACGTCGTCACAAAATGTCCTGCGCAGTATCATTAGAACTCGCATCTGTGATCGATCAGTCAACATTTTTGACTTATGGCTCGTTGAACCCACCATCAATCGACGTCACAAAATAATTGCCAGAGTTATCAGCTCATGTAGGCAATTACGGACCCAAAACAAAATATAATGTAATTCAGTTCACTTTGTGGTGTTCAATGTTGTCCGTACAACCCACATGAAAAAGAAAATATAAAAAAACGATGATTTTATAGACTCTTCTGCATATCATTCATATAGTAATTTGCCCTGAAAAGGGCAAAACCATCATGAAGTGAATGAAGAATGCGGTCTATGACGATCTTCTCATCGATTTTGCAACCAAGTGCCTCCAGTTTCTCGACATTCTCAATCATGTCAAGAATGTGTGGGCTAACTGCTTGGCCCCTCTGGAGTTTCGCTTCAAAGAAGCGACAGGTATGCTCATAGCTAACGATCCTCGGAGCTTTCGAGAACTCGTTAGAGAGCGTGGTGAAAATCTTGTTTGCACCTTGGGCAATGAATCGTCTTTGCAAATTGGATTCCATTGAAAAGATGAGTACGTTCTTTATCGCACCCGCCTCCATTACGAAATCAATATAAGCAAGTGATTCATTTGCTTCTGCATTGGGGCCTGGGTTTGGCGGTAGTGGCTTAGTCAAGTACTCGAGCTTACCGTCAGCAATGGCAGCATTCCGTAATGCCGCCTCCCAGTCCGCAAAGTTGGACCCGTTATTCTTCAGTCGCGTTGACTGATTCATAGTGTCCATGAACATCTTAAGCCAGGGCGCACGTCCGAGCGTGGCACTTGGCATTGGGTCATCAGTATGGCCAGCCATTTGTTATTAGCAGTTTATATCTGAATATATTTGACTGTGGAAAAAGAAAATAAATATGATAAGTTTCATCGTTTTAAATTTGAGTCTAATGAAAAACTGATTAATTCGATGACTCATGCATTTATACAATTGACCTCCCTCAAGAATTATATAAATGATCCCAAGACTCAATTTCTGTAAATTGATAAGCCAACCTCTTGGCTAATTCTACTTTTAGAATTCCTGGTCGATAAATTTCTGTAAATTCTATCTTTAGTCCATCATAATCACGATATATTACTCGTACTATAATGTTGAGATAAAATAGGTCAACACTCACTACTTACCCAACGTAGAAGGGGTCATATTATGACTTCCGACGAAGAAGGGGCTCATAGTAGTTTTCCCTATAAAGACTAGTCTCAATTTTAATTTATAGGGGAAGGTCCCATCATCTTAACTTCAATTCATTTTAAGTGAACGAATGTCTAGCAACTCGAGAATGATTTAACTAAGGTGATGACCCTAAAAGCGAGTGACATCTGTATGTCCATGATTAAAATATTCAACCTATATGAATCATTTTACATGCATTTTATTAGGTGGTTTGGTTTAGGCGGAATATGATGCAGTTATCTATCATGTGAAGGAAAGGAAAAACGAGAATGAAAAACGTAAAAGAAAAAACATGTCCTAGTGTGGCCTATCCTACCAAAAATAATAAAATACAACTCGGAATCCAACAGATTGGACCCTCGAAGCTTGACTTTATCACCCTTCTTGGTCCATGCAGCGGGAGTGAGCTCCAATCTCCATCTTTAGTCTTCTTTGAAATTAAAACAAATAAAATTACATAGATCCTATTTATTACAAACTAATTTCAAAAACCCAAAACTAAAATAATGGAGATTCGAGATCTCAAAATACAACCAAGACTATGTTACCATCATTACGGTAACACAATCTACTAAGGCCACACTAAGTTACAACTGATTGTAAAATTACGTTAAAAATTCATTCAAACATTCCCAAAAACATTATAAAAGCATCAACTAAAATAAAACATTCAAGACATAATACAGTTATTACGATGTTTTATTATCCAAACCACCATTTAACATAGATTATAATTATGTGGTAATTCTGTAATTACCCACATCAATTACAATCTCGATTCATTTTACTGATAAAATGAACTATCCTAAACATTTCAAACTGCTTTAAAATGTAAGATATTAAGCATATGTGAACCGATTCACATTAATTATACACAATCCGAATAATGTACAATTAAAGGCCAAAAACTTGAACACGAAAAACAGAAATTTTTCATCAAAAAAAAAAAATTTCCGGCAAATTTTTTTTTCAAGCAATACGGTCCTTATCGACAAAAGGGAAAAATTAATATCCTTTCATAAAATCATTCAACATCATTTTCATTTTCATTTTAATCTAATCTTTATTAAATTAAAACATCTACAAATCTATTCTATGTTATTTTAACAGATTAAAATAACAAAATAAATCTAAATGAAAACGAATACGAAAGGAAATACGATTAATTCTTCCTAGTCGACAAACAGGGACCTCGATCAAGTAAACATCACTCGATCGAGACACAAAAGTCCTCGATCGAGCAAGCATACCATTCGATCGACCAAAGCAATAGCGAAATCTGCTCGATCGAGCAAACACAAGTGCTCGATCGAGCAAAACAGAGGAAACTGCTTCGATCGAGCAAAAACAGCAACTTGATCGAACAAAACCAATGAGAAAACTGCTCGATCGATCACATAACAACCTCGATCGAGACAAAAACTCACAAGAACAACTCGATCGAGACACTAAAGTCCTCGATCGAGTCAAACACACAGCGGATGAAAACAGTTTCGGTTTATGAAATCAAATTAAAACAATTTCGTGGCCTATGCTCTGATACCACTTGTGGGAAATCGGTATTACCACAAAACAAATATAATAGGATTATAACGAAAAGTAATAATTTGATTATCGAGTCATAAACGAAAACAAAGAAAAGGTTTAGAAATCAACCTACGGTCCTAGCAATCGGCGTAAAGAACAGAGATATCAAGGTAGATATCCTCCTAATCTTTGCACCCAAGATGCTCCGAGAAATACCCTTGTGTTGCTAGAAGTTATCAAAAATTACTGTTAACTTTTGATTTGTGTTTATGTCAAAAGTTACTGTGAACTTTTGTCTGTTGTGATGAATATGAGATGGAGGCTGTGTGAGAATAGCAATTAGGTTAGATAAAGTGAAATCAGAATTTCTGTCTTTTTCTCTACCCTTGTTCTCACGGCAACTTTGGTTTTTATATGAGGAGATTTAGTCTCCTCAAATAACTACCCATTGACCCGAAAACCCGAGTGTATCTGGATCCCGTGTTTCGGTCATTTTAGCTTCCAATATAATGTAATATCTTATAATCCGTCATTAATTATAAATATCCGTATATTTATAATTTGCCAATTAATTATAACGGTTTATGTTTAATTAGCTTACATTATATACTATAATTAAATATAACTTTTTATATTCAATTTTACGAATTACAGTTAATTCGTCTCAGCTAACTTTCGTCTCATCATCACATTGACTAACCTTTTAGTCAATTACACTGACTAACCTTTTAGTCATATAATAGGGTATCAATATGATTATTTTCTCAAATAATCACATCTCTCAAACACATCCTATAGGTGTGACTTTTAGGGACCAGTTGATCACCGCCATCTGTATGACAATAACGTCAAACTTATCTAGCAAGCCAACCGTTATTGATAAACGTTAATCAACTGATTATTATACAAAGTATACCCTGTGAACCTACAGAGATTTATTTATGTTATTGCACTAACTGGAGGACACTAGCTCCAACATGGGCCACTTGGATTCTTACCTTTTATCACTTGCCCGGCATCATACATGGCGTCTTTTAAACGCTTTCTACACGTCTCATTGTATTGCTTCGTACATTTATCCTCATACTTAGGATCCAAATTGCACAATGTCTACACATAAAAACAACAACACTTATAAAATAATCTTATCATATAGCTTAGTTCTTTTGAGTCCACCATTTCCATAGAGTCCTTGAGTCCTCATCCTAGCCATTGGATGAGGGAGATGAATGGATGCGATTGAAGATTAAAAATCACACTTATCACTAATCAATTACCTATGCACTAATTAATTAACTTTCTCTCTATAGCCTTTAATTAATCACTTTTGAGCACTTTTGAGCTGCTGAGATTTATGAGTGTAACTTTGGTGCTTGCGAGTGTAACTCTAATGTTTTAGAGTGTAACTTTAACTTTTTAAGTTGGTTTGTATATAAAAATTTGAATTTAAACAATTTTAACACCTTACGAGTGTAACTTTGATGCTTTTCGAGTATAACTCTAATATTTTACGAGTGTAACTTTAATATTTTTTTTAAGACGGTTTATTACTTATAAATTTGAAATTATATAATTTTTAAAATTTTACGAGTGGAACTTTAATTTTTTTTAAGACGGTTTTGTATATAAAAAATTGAATTTATATAATTTTAACATTTTACAAGTGTAACTTTGATGTTTTACGAGTGTAACTCTAATATTTTACGACTGTAACTTTAGTAATTTAGGTCATTTTTTGTGAAATTTTTTTAATCTTATTACATTTTAAATTTATGTAATTTATTACAAATTTATGAGTGTAACTTTAATCCATTAGATGTGTAACTTTAGTCCTTTACGAGTGTAAGTTTAGTCATCAATGAGTGTAATTGTAGTTCTCTATGAGTGTAAATGTAGTCCGATCACCATCAACCAACCCACACACACAAAAAAGGTAGATTTAGATAAAAAAAACAGATATGAAAAGAAGATTAAAAACTAAAAAAAAAAACAGATCTGACGCCAACAAGTGTAACTTTTATTATCATTTTGTGTTACTTTAATAAAGAAGGTGTGTTACTTTGCTATACAATATATGTGACTGTAATAAATAAGGTGTGTAACTTTAATAGAAAATTTGTGTTACTTTAATAGACAATATGTGTGACTTTAATCGGTCAATCGTTATCGACACCAAAAACTATACCCCTATTTCAGATATGGAAAAAAATGGAAAAAAAATGGAAAAAAAAATATTTTGAAAAATTTATATTACCTTTTTCAGATCTGAGAAAAAAAGAATAGATCTGATACAAACAAGTGTAACTTTTAAGGTCATTTTGTGTTACTTTAATAAATAATGTGTGTTACTTTAATAAACGATATATGTTACTTTAATAAATAATGTGTTATTTTAATAGACGTTATTAAAATTTGAAACTTTTTTCAGATATGAAAAAAACAAACAAACAAAGACACATAAAAACCAGATCCGAAAGAAAATAAAAACCAAAAAAAGACACACAACAACGACTGACAAACACCCTTAACAAATACCGACAAACCCGCCCTCACCAGCCATACCCACCCACCCCCTAAACTGCAGCCCCCCACACACAACCACCCCCACGACAACAAATCTGAAAGAGAGGAGGAGGAGAGGGGAAGCGGCTGTTGGAGTAAATGTCCTCAACAATAGTGCGATCACAAAATATAAATCTCGATAGTAAGAATACAAAGGGATGATGAATATTATAGTCAACTGGTCAACATAAATCGTTAACGATTGGCTCAATTGAGTTTGACGTTACTGTCGTATGACGGTGGTGATCAGTTGACCCCTTGAGGTCACACCTAAAGGACAATTCCCAAATCATGTACATTAATTAATTGTATAGTGATGCAGATTAATTAATCCCTTAATTTGAACAAGTTTAAAGTGAGAATTATATCTTATTGTAATGTGATTAAATAAGATTCATTTTAGTAATTTAATTGTTATATTACTAAGAATGCATTATGTTTATGAAACATTTGAGATAAGTGAAATTGGTCGATTATAATTACAAACTGTTGTAGATTATATTAACCAAATATGAGATGACCCATTTTATTTACATGTAATTATAAAATGTGACTTAAAATGTTAAGTCTAATTTATTTGTTATGAAATTGCATTTAAATTAGTTAAATGTACATTTATAAGCTTAATTACATGTTACATGTCACATGTCACATATGTGACAAATGACAAAATCACAAAATAAAATGGACACCCTTTTTTTACATGGTGCACCGGTTTTTGTGGGTTATAAGAAGCACTTGGATTTTAATTATTAATCTAATATGGATTAGACAAAATGATTAACCTAATGCCTAAATTTAGTTAGCCTACTTTCTTGTTAAGACAAAAAGAAAAGGGCATGCTCCCACTACCCTAGGAGGGCCGGTCATGGTCTTCAAATAAGGAGAAATTTTTCTCCTTATGAGTATTCATTCATCTCATAAGAAATATGGATGTTTATCTCTGCTTTTCTCTCTCTCTCACTAAAAAGAAAAACTTGAAGAAGTTTTTCACCAAAATCTTAGAGTTCATATTTTCTAATAAGATTACTAGAGTAGTAATGAAGTTATTAGATTTATATTATTAAGGGCTACTACATTTATATACTAGTGTAGTATTTTGTAGATATTCAAGGGGTTGTCTTGGTGCATCTAATAGGAGTGTTCTTACACTAAGAACTTGGAAGTTCATCCCAAATATTCGAAGCTCAAGAACAAGATTAGGAAGGTGTCCTAATCTTGTGCCCATATTTGTACCAATATCAATGTAAGGAACAAATTTTTCCTTCCTTATTTGTATTTTAGTTATGCATGCATAAGATCTATTTAGTTTAAGAGTAAACTAAATATATCATGATATTAGAAGTGTCTAATATTGAGTTTAAGAAACTTACAGCGGCATCGGCTATTTCACGGTGGAGAAGAGCCGTGGCGGCGCCTGAAAAGGAGGGAGACATGAGAAGATGAGGGAGGCAGCATGCAGAGGTTTCACGAACAACGCCAACAACAACAACCTCATACCACCAATTTCTGATCCAGATCTGAAAAATAAGGACAATGATGGCGTGAGAAAGCGGAAAGGATGAGAGAATGAGGGCGGGGGAGGCGGCAAATAGAAGAGAGGGCGACAGAGAAAGAGAGAGCGTAGCGTGACGGAGGCGGGTCTGGGGAAAAAAAGAAGGTGGTGGCAGTGAGGAGGGAGGTTCGGTGGTGGTGTTGTCGAGTGGTTGCAGGGGAAGTCTGGTGGCAGTGGTCGGGGAATGTCGGGGTATTTTTTGTGGGGTTGTTGGTGTGTGTCGGTGGTGGTGGTGGTGGTTGGGTGGTGTTGTGTTGTGTAAACAATGGAGGATGGGTGATTTATTTGGATTTTGAATTTATGAGGGTTTTAGAGAGATGGGAGGATGAATATTATGTGACATGAGAGATAAATAATTGTGAGATAAAACTTATATATTGAATTAGTGTGGATTAATGATTAATTAGTGCAAGGTAGAGAGAGATTGGTATTAATGACATTTTTGGAGTATCAATCTCAGTCATCCATCTTCCTTATCCAATGGCCACAAAGAGGACTCAAGGACTCTATGGTTAAGGGTGGACTCAATTGATATAAATACCCGAAAATTATCAAACCACGCATCCCTTTTACTTTGTGGAGTCTCTTTCCAATTCAAGTAAGGGAGATCGTAGTTGTTTTTGAAAGACCAGCTAACTCTACGGACCACTTGGCAACATGTTTTAAGTTAAATTTATTAGAACATAGATTATAAATAAGAAATTGTACCATAATTTTCCCGGCTCTATATCAATTGGTTTTTCTTTTGTTGCCGTAGGGATTGGACTTTGGCTTGTCATCTCCATGTCATTGTTGTTCTCTTCGTCGCTCATCTCCCCCTCTTCTATCACCGGGTCCCTAACTACTATTCCTTGCTCTCGTCCTCGTCCCCGTCCTTGTCCTCGTCCTCGTCCTCGTCCTCGTCCACGTTCTCCTGACACCTTAAACAAAACTAAATATACACAAGTTAATGTTAGCGATAAACTTTATAAAAGATTTAGTGAAATAAACTAACACTTTAATAATTGATGTAGCAATAAAAGATTTAGTGAAATAAACTAACATTTTTATAATTGATAATACTTAATACATAACTAATTAAATTGAACTTATTACATAACATTCATATAATGCAATAAACTATACAAACCAGCAATATACTTATTATTACACAACTAGTCTCTTACTCATCTTCATCTTCATCTTCTTCTTATTCGTCATCCTCCTCCTCCTCCCCATCCTCCTCATCCTTCTTCTCCTCCTCATCTTCATCTTCATCATTAATAAAATCAACTTCATATAAGTCATTGTTTCCTCTTCCAAATCTATGAACCTCCACCACCTCATCTTCTTCCTCATCATATCTTTCACTAAAATCTTGTAAGAGGTCATCTTCAACAATCAAAAATAAATTAAGAGGTGTCGTCGTTTATTCTTGAAATACGGTTGTGTCAACCGGAGCATCAAATTGTGATCTCGCTTTACTTTTAAACACCGCCCACCAATTATCTCTATCTTTCTTTGTGCTTGGATAAGAAGTGTAATAAACTTGATTAACTTGATGTGCAAGCACAAAAGGGTCGTATTTTATTTACTTTATCTTATGATTTACTTCAACAAGTTTATACGTGTCATGTACAATTGTTCCGATTGAAGAATTATCCATCCAACAACATTTAAACAAGATTGTATTATAAGCCATTTGTTCACCACAATACCTCAACTCAATACCTCTTCTAGGGTACCAAAATAGTCATCTCCACAAACACCGTTAACACAAACTTTATAATTCATACTTACTTTATTTTTCCCATATTTCATTGTGTGAAAATTAAAGTCATTTATCGAATATTTCTGCCAGTTTGTACTTCTTTACAAGGACCCCTTTGACATGGCCACCAACAAATCATCTTTGATATCTTCTTGAAGTACCTATTTTAAAATTAGTCTAATTAAGTACCCATATATATTGACTTAAGGTTTGTATATATTTTTAATGTTTGTAAATGAAACTTACATGTTCTTTTTACCAATTTGGATATAGCTTTTCGTATGAAGTCCATACCTCATCTACATCAATATTTGGATGTTGCTCACGGATGAAAGTTTCGAATAACCTAACATTTAACAATTTTTACTATTATAGGAATATTATTACACTTTAATTATTTTCTTGCCAAAGTGTAAATTACTCACATACCTCTCATATTTTTCTAATCGTTCACAATTCGATAAGGCGTAAAGATGAGCACGTTCATATTCATCTCCATCTAAATATCTTATTTTTCCTTTTGTGAGTGGTTGACCTCCATGTTTTTGGAAAAGCTCAGGTAAGGAAGACTCCGTTTCATCTTTTGTTCCAAAATCTAAATCTTTAGCCTTTGTGTCGATATGCTCTTCAAAATATTGCGAACAGAAATTTGATATTTCTTCCACTAAGAAAGCGTTGCAGATAGACCCTTCGACTCTTGATTTATTACCAACTTTTTGTTTCAAGTGATTTAAAAACCTACATTTCCTATTAATGTTAGTAGAATATTCAAAATATTTTATATTTAATTTTTTATTTCATTTGAATAAGTACGCATGTAATTTACCTCTCAAAAGGATACATCCACCTATATTGCACTGGCCCTCCAACTCTGGCTTCATAAGCCAAATGTATAGGTAAGTGTTCCATTGAGTTGAAAATTGATGGCGGAAATACTTTCTCCAACTTGCAAAGGATTTTGGCAATGTTACTCTCTGGATTTTCAATGTTTTCAAGTTTGAGGGTCGGGGCACACAAATCACGAAAGAATAGACTTATTTCAGTTATTGCACTCCACACATCTTTCGGCAATAAGTGTTTCATAGCCACATGTAGTAATCTTTCCAAGAAAACGTGACAATCATGACTCTTTAACCCATGAAGGATATGATCATGTCAATCAACACACCTAATCAAGTCGGATGCATATCTATCCGGAAACCTCAAGTTACAAATCCACTCACATAACACTTTGTTTTTAGCCTTATCAAGTGCAAATGGGGCTTTTGGCTTAACTCCATTTTCCTTAATGTGTAAGTGTGGTCTTTCCATAATAGTTTCACGTCTTCCCTTGATTTTTCATTGTCGCAAGTTTTATTCTTATATGAATCAATTGCTCGAAGAAGTTCTTTTCAATATGCATAACATCCAAATTGTGTCGTATTAACAAATGCTTCCAATACGGCAAATCCCAGAATATACTTCTCTTAAACCATCCTAATTTATTGTCTTTAAACTTGTTCAATTCACTCTTTGTGCAGTCAATACTAGTAGGATAATCACGAATCTTCTCCCAAATTTCAAATCCGTCAAGGAAGAAAGGAGGGATGTCATTTTTTTGTAATATATTCTTGAGAAATGAGGTTTTGTTATACCGGAATCCGTGGTTAGGCGATAAGAATTGTCGGTGACAATCAAACCAAGACACATTATGACCCTTAGGAAGATAAAATGCCTTTGATTCTTCCATACAATAAGGACACGCAAGGAAGCCGGCCGTGGCCCAACCGGAAAGCATGCGGTAAGCTGGAAAGTCATTGATTGTCCATAAAAGAGCGGCCTTGAGTTGAAAATTTTGTTCCTTGGAAACTGAGAAAGCGGGTACACCAACCTCCCACAACTCTTTCAACTCTTCGATAAGAGGTTGAAAGAAGACATCTATGTGACTTTTAGGATTATCCGACCCCGGAACAATCAATGAAAGAAACATAAATGGTTTCTTCATGCACAACCATGGTGGTAGATTGTAAGGAGTGAGAATTACCGGCCAACATGAATATTTTTTCCCAAATTGGCCGTATGGTGTAAAACCATATGTGCACAACCCAAGTCTAACATTTCGAGGCTCACTAGAAAATTCCGGGAACATTTTGTCCAAATGCTTCCAAGCCTCACTATCGCTTGGGTGGGCAAACACAACAAGAATTCTCGTTTCGGGCGACTGATTAAATCAGTCGCTAAATTGGCGACTGAAAATGAACATTGGCGACGGAATTCAGTCGCCAATTTGGCGACCACAGAATCTCATAAAAATTTGTGGGAAAAACTCGGGCGACCGTTTTCATCACATTAGCGACGGAATTCAGTCGCCAATTTGGCGACCACTTTTAGTCCGTCGCCAAATTGCTTTTTATTCTGATTTCGCGAACCAGCCTTCTACTCTCTTACTACATAGAAGTTTTGATTTGTGTTGAAAGTTTTGTTGTTTAATTAGTTTTAGCATGTTAATAATATTAGTTAGTGATGTTATATGTTAGTTAGTAATATTATCTTTTAATTTGTAAGTATTGTTGTGTGGGTTAATGTTGATATTAAAATGAAGAGATTGGAATGTACATGGATGTACGAAAAAAGACTTGATAAGAAAAGACGTCCTACCGCTAGATTTATAAAGGGGGTTTCCGAGTTTATTGAATTTGCTAAACAACAAGATGAGTATGATTTAGTAGTAAACAAACTTAGGTGTCCTTGTATTAAATGCGAAAACATGAAATATCTACATGACATTGAGGTTCAAGAACATCTTTATACAAACGGGTTTTGTCCAAACTACTACAATTGGATTTCTCATGGAGAATCTTATTTTTCACTTCCCGAACAATCTCAAATCCCACAAAATGAGAACCCACATAGAGATATGGTAGTTGATGCCTTTTGTGACAACCCTCGCGAATGCGGAAAGATAAAACATACAAGCATGTGAATTATATAGCGGAAATATGAAGTTTTTAAAACCTTTTAAATGCAATAGAGAAATACGAGGAGTGTCAAATATTACAAACTAAAGTGTGAAATACAACAAAGAGACGAAGTCTCTCAAAATGTTATAAATGTCAAAGTGTTTAGCAAACTAGCTAAAATCGTCTAGAGGTGAAACTTTCAGAGACAACGCCCGCTAGCTCACACCCGAACCCAAAATATCATAAGCAAAAAGCCAACCATGCAAGCAACCTGTTCATCCATGAAAAACATGAACGCCACAATCAGTGGGGAGTAACTCCGGGTTCTCCCAGCCATATCACATTAAACGTACATAAAAGGATAATAAAAGATGAATATCATTCACCTTGAGAAAGACGGATAATTTAAAAAGCGAGAAAGACGGATAATTTAAAAAGCGAGAAAGACGGTAATTTTATTACCAATACGGATAGAGGAAGATGAGAGGGGAAGAATAAGACGAACTTACGTGAATTTGAGCAAGAAACGAATGAGATATGACGATTCAAAGATTGGATGAAAATGGAGGCAAGGTTTTGATTTGGGTTTCTTAGTGATGAAGTAAGTTGAGTTGAGTTGTGTTTGTGTGAGGGAGTTAGGGTTTAGGAGGGTGTATATGAAAGGTGAGTGGAAAAGTCAAGAAAAGTCAAAGACGGCTCAAGCGGAATTCACTTGAAAACTCGCGGAAATTCTAAATACGAACTCGGAAATTCTAAATTCGACTCGGAAAATAAAATTCTAAATTAAAACTTAATTTCGCTGAAAAGTATCCGTAAAATATTTTCACTATAAAAATAGGGTACATTTGCGGGTGTTACACCTTTGAATCTAATATTTTCAATAATGATCATATACCAATGAATGAAGAAGAACCACACCCACAAGCAAAAGCCTTTTTTTACATGTTAAAGGCTTCTGAAAAACCATTATATGAAGGGAGCAAAATGTCATTGTTAGAAGCCGCCTCTAGGATAGTAACTTTGAAATGTGAGTACAATTTACCATTTAATTGTGTTGATGGCATTGCTTCTTTAATTGAGGATGTTATCCCCGATAATAATGTCATGACACGATCATTATACAATTATTTTTATGTTTTTATTTTATTTGTTTTTTTTTATGCTATTAACAGTTTCTAACAAATATATTTGTGTAATTGTAGATGGCGGGAGGTCGAGGTAGACAACGTGGCGGCGGTTCTAATAGACGCCATAGTATTTCTTCATTCGACGAGAAGGATATAGAGGTTATTGATCAGGGTCCGGTGGTTGAGGAATCGACCAATGACGATGAGTCATCTGATCAGGCATCGGAGATCCAGTTCACCTCAGACGGGAAGACGATATTTGATCCCGCGGGTTTTTAGTAAGACAACCAATGTCTTTAATTTATTATTTTATAATTATTTCATTATTTAACATAAATGCATACTTGTACTTAATAATATATATATATATATATATATATATATATATATATATATATATATATAATTCAGGTTTTCGGCTCAAAAGGTTGTACGAGGTTGTACTCAAAGTACAAAGCTAAAGATGACGGGGGTTGCTCCTACTTGTTGGACAAAGGCTACACCCACAGAAAAGAGGAATGGCTCAATAACTTTAGGGTATATTTTTGTATATATTTTGTTATATTATTATAGTTTTCAATTAATAATTTATTTTACTAATACTTAATATTTTTTTGTAGAAAACATTTGATTGGCCGGCGGGATTAGAGTATATTGTACGTGAAAGGTACAATGAGACATGCACAAGACGGTTAAAGGACAACATGTATAAGGTTGTCAAGAGGAAGAAGGAGCCGGAGCATATGAGAGGTATTTAATTTCTTTTGTTATTTGTATATAGTTATAATTTAATACAATATTATCATATTTTATAATACTAATTTAAATTGTAGGTGGTGCATATGAAGAAATGCTGAAATATTGTGAAACCTCGGAGTTTATGGCTAAGTCGGCCCAAGCATCAATCAATAAAAGAGGAGGAAAGAAAGATGGAGCGGCTAAGCCTTCACATCACGGAGGATCTAAATCTTTCTTGGACCTAGTTTTGGGTGTAAGTTTACATTTTAATCCACTTTTTCGTTCATTTGAAAATTATAACTTAAATTCTAAGCAATTATTAAAATCTTCTTATACATGTCTTTCTTCTTTTAGAAGGGTAAGAATAAAAAAGGTAACATGCCCACGGCTCCGTAGCTCTTCCTTGACACCCATTCCCGACTCCAAGACGATAGAAGATACTGCATTAAGCCGAAAGACAAGGAACTATATGTAAGTTTCAAACCATTTTTTTTATTTATACGATAAGTTCATTTTTTTGAATGTTTATCTTATTTTGTAGCTATTTTTAATCATAATGTTTATATTTTGTAGGATGCATTTTTAGCCGAGAAAGCAAAGCAACCCGAGAAGCCCGATAATGAGATTTGGTTCGACTTGGTTGAGGGTTTCAAGAAGGGATCTGTGTACGGAATTGGCTCGTCTAAGAGTGTATTCTACCAAACTCCAGGGGCAAGGATGCCTTCTAGCTCAAGACAAACGTACGAGCCGGGAGTCGTAGGTAAACACCAAGCCCAACTAGATGAAGAAATAAGAAGAAACGGCGAAAGGGATAAAGAAGTTCGGCAAATGAAAGAAAAGTTTAAAGCCATGGAAACCTTGTTCAACAACTGCAACCAAGGTCCTAATCCCTTTCGGCGAGATCATGATGATGCCAATGGAAGTGGTGGTTTGCAAGCCGAAATGGGTTTCCTTGGCTTTTGATTTTAGTTTAGAAACTTATTATTTGTGATGTTTAAACTTGGATTTCTTAACCTTTTTCAAGATTTGTACACTTGATTTGATTTTCATGTTATATATGAGAGTGTTGCTTTCTCATCGTGTTGTTGTAAATGTGTGAAATTGTTGTTGTTTCCTATTGTACGTGCATGGTATGGTATGGTAATGAAATGGCAGGATGAAAACAGAATCTTTTTGCAAAAAAACAGGGGTTTTGGCGACTGAAATGTTCTTATAGCAACTATTTTCAGTCGCCAAACCCCATGTATTTTTGCAAATCAATTCTGGTATGGCGACTGATTTCAGTCGCCAATTTAGTGACCGATTCTCAGAGTGGTCGCCAAATTGGCAACTGAAGGCCAAGAGCAGTCGCCAATTTGGCGACTGAAATTGTCAATAGGAGACTGATTTCAGTCGCCAATTTGGCGACTACTCTTACAAACAGTCGCCAATTGGGCGACTGATTTCAGTCGCCATTTTGGCATTTTGGCGACGCTTTTGTCAGTCGCCAAATTTGGCGACTGAAATCAGTCGCCTGAATTCTATTTGGCGACTAAGGCCTGCGACTGGGCCTTGGCGACTAATTTCAGTCGCCAAATTCATTTTGGCGACTAAACTCAGTCGCCAACTTCGGTCGCCTGAACGCTGTTTTCTTGTAGTGAAATGGTCCTTGTACACGAGGGTTTTCTTCATGCCATCTCATTGCCTCCGCAATATTTCTAGTAGCATAAAGCCGTTGTAATCTTGGACCTATAGGAAGGTAGAATATGACTTTTTGAGGTATTTTTTCCCACTTGATGGTGTTGGCTTGTACCTATCTTTGCCACACTTCTTACATTTATCAAGTGACGCATCTTCTTTCCAAAAGAGCATACACCCGTCTTTACAACAATGAATCTTTTGATAGGGTAGTTGAAGAGTTGAGCAATTTTTTGGTGTTATAATAGGTGCGGATCATCACGTTTCCCCGAGGTATAACATCCTCAATCAAGGAAGCAATCTTATCTACACATTTGTGCGATAAGTTGTGGTCACATTTTATGTTAACAACCCTTGCAGCTGCTTGTAACAAGAACACATCGCTCCCCTCATATAAAGGTCTCTCCGCCGCATCTAACATATAAAAAAACTCTTCAATTGAGGGTGTGGAGTTTCTTCTTCACCGATAGCGGGTTCCTCCATATGTTCTACAGCCGTGTCACCTAAGGCATCTTTACCATATCTCTATATGGTCCTCTTATGAAAGATTGAGTAGTGTTTGGTACATTGTTTGGTATTTTAAAGGAGAAAGGCTCACCATGACACACCCAATCATAATAATTTCCCGAAAAACCTTTACTAATAAGGTGTTCTTGTACCACAAATTCACTCAATTATTTCAAATTTTTGCACTTTACACATGGACATCTAATTAGTTGTGAATTCCTAAATTCATCTCGAGTTTTAACATATTCAAGAAAACTATTCACCCCACATACAAACTCATACTTTACCATCTTCCTAACATCCACTCTTTCATACATCCATTCTCATTCCACCCTCTTCATTATAAATCTATATAAATACATAAATATAACATAATTAGGCAATCCAAGAACTAATTGAGACAATCTACATTCTTACTAGTTAGGCAATCTAAATACTAATTCTAACTACCAATTTTAACCAACTAATCAAATTATACCACCAATATAAAATTTCTAACTACAAATTTTAACCAACATTCAATTTCTCTACCAAATTCCAACATATATCTTTTTTTTTTGGTGAAAATGTAAGTAATCATTAATCCCACCTCAAAGAGGTAACCTCTAATACAGAATTCAGTTTTGAGATATCTAAATATCTCTAATACCACACATTACATCAAACAAACACCAACAAATCATCACTTCGAGGAGGCCTATACTTCTACAAAAATCAATATCAGTACTTTTAACTCCCTTCAGCAGCAATCCAGATAGATGAATTTTATAGTCCTGCTGCAGCCGAGCAATCAGAGCTTGAGGTCTAGGAACATGACCTTCAGCATAACATATATCTACTACTAAAAACATATAATGAGATATATCTACTACTAACTACATATATCTACTACTAAAATCTTGAACATACTAGCATCAAATTTCAATCAATAGCAAAATATAATTGCAAATTTACTACCCAAATATACACATACATCATATACTCAACTTCAACATCTAATCAAATTTAAAAAAATCCCAATTCAACCTAACCTTAACCCTAACTTAAACAACTCTAAATTACATTCAAATAACAACAAATAATCAAATCCTAACATAAAATTAAGGGTAAAAACAAACATAAACACAATTAAAACAACTTAAACACAAGAATTAAGAGAAAATCATACCTTTATCAAATTACTAGAAGAGAGAAGCTGGTTGTTGAGAAAGGAGGTGATGTCGACAGGTGTCGGCTGGCGACAGGTGGCAGTCGGCGAGCGGCGGGCGGCGACAGGTGGGGAAAGGGGTGGGGTCATCGTTTCGTCGGGTTTGGGGAAGGGATTAGAGTGAGAGTGTGTTGTGTTTGGTAAATGAGTTTGGTCGTCTTTTGTTTTTAATATCTGGGACCGTGACCGACCGATTGAAAATTCGGTCGGTAATCACGAGACAATCAGTCGGTAAAATTCAAAATACTGACTGACGGAGTAATGGTACCGACCGATATTAATTTGGTCGGTAATTTGCCGACCCATAGTTCATTTACCGACCGACTGCGGTCGCTAATTTACTTTACCGACCGTTTTAAAGAACGATCGGAATTTGCGGTCGGCGCAAGAGCTTATTTTTGTTGTGGTAGGACTTTTTCGTGGGTCAATTCACTCCCCTCAAACCACCACTTGCACCAACAACCGCCATAAAAAACACAACTACGACCTACCTTATACTTCCTTCTACCCATTGTTGTTAAATTCGTGATCCGGATCGTAGGATCGTACGAATGGTACGATCCTATGATCCAAGCAGCGAAATACGATCCAAATCGTCGTAGGATTGGTATAGTGTGACACCCCGCGATTTCGCAGTAAAATAAACACATAGATTTGCAGCGGAAATACAAGATTTTGAAAACTTTAAAAGCAAAACCGCGAATGTCACTATATTATAAAACCAAAACTTAGTTTAACAAATCGTTTGTACAAAATATAACTTAAATAAATGCAAGGGATCCCGATCCCTTGTAGAATACAAGTAAGATAATAAAATTGCTATAAACTATAACGCTATGGGTGAATCGCTGTAAGTGCAACGCTCACTAGCTCACTCGCCACAACCCCATGCAAACATCAACCTGCAACCTGTTCATTCATTAAAAATGAATGCCACAGTCAGTGGGGAGTAACTCAGGGTTCTCCAAGCCATATCACATCAAAACGCACATAAGCAAGTACAGAAACATGTATCATCATGCATACATACATATCATGCCGGATGTGAGAATAACATTATGATAATAACAATATACGAGTAAAGAAAACCATCATCCATCATCATCATGCAATACAAGACTCGGGGAAGACTCCCCTTGGCAAACATATAGAACACTAAGAGCTTGCATCTCACCATTAGCGACATATGCTTGAGAAGGTTTGGAACTCGATATACAAACCAATCATAGGCATCCAATCAATCAAGTATACAATCCATCATATGATCAAACATAAGCATACACACTCTCACGGTAAATGACACGCACTAGCATCTGTACAAGCAAGTATGATCAATCACGTCCACGGGATAAACATTTCTCTGAACCGTATATGATAAACATTTTGTACACGAATGATTCACACGTCCACGGGACAAGCATTTTCCTGAACCGTATACGATAAACATTTCGTACACAAAAGACTCATTTCCTCCCGGTAGGACAACGATAATAATACGGTCCTAGTCTAAACCTGGCCAGACTCTCGTAATGAACATGTTCCTATTCGACATGCGATAAACCTTTCGCATCCAAGACTCGATCAACACAAAGGACGTCGAGTACCCCAAATTCGGCTAAACTACACGAAAGAGGCAGAAAGAGCACAAGAATCATATACAAGCAAGTACGCTACATGCAATGACACCAGCTCGCAAGGATACAACATTTGACGGCCGGGTCGATCAACGCATTGCGTTCGCCTCCCAACAACGTCGTCATATCCCTACTCATAAATGCATTCAAGCACCAAGGATACACCCTATCGCTCCAAAATTCCAGTCTAACGAGTAAGAGGGTGTAGCCGGGAAATGAGAGTTCAAAGCACTCAACGAGTAGTGCTCAAATCATTACATAAGGCAAAACCGACTTAAATATGGGACATACTAGAAACCGTCACCAAACATATGATAAAGCATAATATAAATGTAACAATGATAAACATGGGACAATACATGATACATAAGCATTGTACCAAGTTTAAGAAGTATAATGAATAAGAAACATAGATCTCTTCTCAAAACAACAAGTTTGGAAACTAACTAAAACAAGGGTCCACTTCAAACGGGCATAGGTATAGTTCTAGACATTTAAATTCATAAATTCCAAGTGGAGGTGATATCTTATTCTCTTACGATTCTAATAGTAGGTCACAAGCCCAAAACAAGCAAGTAACGAAGGAGATATGATCATTTTACGAAAATGGGTCAGTGCAGGGAAACTGCAGTCGTCACGACCGTGACTTGTCTGTCACGCCCGTGAAAGGTCTCTCACGCAAGGATAATGGTTCTGCCTCTTATTTCACGCCAGTGACATGTATGTCACGCCCGTGACTTGGTTCGAGAGATCTATTCTTTGTTCTAAACTCAACCACGGCTTCCCCAAAATAGATCCACACACAAGTTTAACAACAATGAATGATTCAAACCAACAACATAATAGAATATAACTATAATAGAATATAACCCGCACATGGTATGGGGGGCATGTGCGCTAACAACCACTCTTTGAGCCCAATGGGCATTGACTCATATATTATAGTTATATTTTATTATGCCCCCTCACTCGAATGCCTATTGGGCTTGAAGAGTGGTTGTTAGTGCACATGCCCCCCGTACCATGTGCGGGTTTTTCCACTTGGTGAGTTTGTGAGATATTGGGGGTTGGGTTTGAACACGTGACCTTCGGTCACTCTAGCTCTAATACCATGATAGATGAACCATCTCAACCAAAACCTTGAGGTGATGGTTGAGGCTCATATATTATAGTTATATTCAATTACAACATATATGTAACCTTGCATAAGATTAACATAAAATAAGCATATGAGATGGATTAAACATATAAATGAGTAATAAACACTTATTCACGTGAAATCAACACAAAGAATTCATCTTTCACTAGTAAATACAACAATTAACACATAAAATACATATTGATATCGAGTAACCCATCACCGTTAACTCGATTAGCACTTCAAATCTTCGATTCCCAAGCTAACCATCAACCTACATGAACTTCTTGACCCAAAATCTTCAAAATACATCTTTTCCCGATAAATAAAGCGACAATAACCCAAAACCGAAATATGGAAAAGATGGTCTAAAAAGGAAGTTAAAAGTTTCGATCTTTCATCAGCTAGAAAGAAAGAGGATTCTGAAACATTTAACGGAATTGAATTTGGTTAAGAAACGAAGAAGTTATGTCCGTCTTAAGTTTAGATCTAGAAAAATAGGTTTTATAAAAAGTTGGAGGAAGTAGATATTTTATGGTATGAAAATGAAGAGGGGGTGAGAGGAGAAAATTGATATAAAAATCGTTAAGTTTCGTTGAGAGACGGAGAAATGACATCCGTATTAAATTTCTAAAGTTATGAAGTTTTAATGGTGGTTTTGCTGTTTGAGTGAGAAGGAGGAAGTTGCTGAAAAATAAAGGAGGGAGAAAGAGGTTTAATGAGTTTGTTTTGGGAATATGAATAATAGAAGACCCAAATTTCATATTGGGTCAACTCTTTTGGATTTTCGCGTAAAATCCGATTATGAACTCGTAACGGACTGAAATGCGACGGTTTCTACCCAACTAAACTAAATTCTATTTAACATTAATTTAAAGCCACGAAATCATGAATTATCGGCTTAAAATATTTTAACCAATAAAAGTAAAAGACGAATTTATAAAATTTACGACTTAAATAAATTACTCTTTATTATAAAATCTGGGGTGTTACATATAGGGTCGTTCAGGATCGCATATGATCGCGTAGGATCGTACATGACCGTGTATGATCGATGGTAGGATCGTTTAGGATCGTAAAAGACTTATTTATGTTCTAATTTTGTGAGATGGTTGCTCTTTTATAGGTATGACTCTTAAAAAAAGGTATGTGTAATATACCGATATGATAATTAAGATTTTCGTGCCATTTAATAGACTTTTGACATTATATTTTACATTTTATCCAAGCTATTTGTAGGACTTTAGGATCTTTGATTCGATCCTGCGATCCGATCTTATTACCCCATCTTTGATCCAAAGTAGAATCTCGATCCTGACAACATTCTACCTATATACCAAATTTCATAACAAACAATGTGACATAACCCCATTAGACCATGTTTATCCATGGGTTTACTTTAGCATGGTCCAACAATTATATACAATTCTTTGTTTACAAGCCTTTTTAAAAACCCACCTTAACTCTTCTAACTTGATAAGACTTACCTTCCACTAACCTTAACTCAACCTCTATCCTATTTTTCTTGTACCTTTCTCATACATTGATCAATCAAATCTAATTCCTTCACCTTATAAAATTGAAATAAAAAAATAACTACAACAAATTTCAACTTTTGGTCACATACTCAGATTTTTTTGGTGTAGATATATGATTTAATCCAAGTTCGAGCCGGGTAGGACCACTAGGGCAGTAAGACTCTTGCTCATGAGTTTTAACACTACTGCATTCACAGAGCTCGAACACAAGAACTCTAGTTAAGTTAAAATAACACCTTGCTAATTGATTCAAGTACTCATGGGTACATAGTACATACTTAGAGTTGGACTTCAGACTTGAGAGCTACTAAGGGTATAATTATTTGTAAGACTTATCAAAGTCTTAAGACTCTGCCACGTTAGCTTTCCACTAACTTTTATTGTTTTTCTATTGTTCACTCATTTCAGATTTACCTCAGACTCTATACATTATCAGTCAGACCCACCTCAGACTCTACTTTTTCACTTTATCTTTTAATTGGATATCTTCCCTCAACAAGGCCCACAACAGTCTTAAGTTGAGTTTGAGTTTTGAGAGAGTAAGGCTCTGTTCTTTTGGACTGAAATCGTCTTAACTGAACTGAACTGAACTGAACTTATTGGATCTGAACTGAACTGAAATTAATGGACCTGAACTGAACTGAGCTGAACTGAATTGAACTGAACTGAACTGACCTGATCTGAACTTAACTTAACTTAACTTAACTTAACTTAACTAATAAAAAGATTATGACAATAATAATACAATAATAAATATTATAATAATATTAATCATTAGTAATAATAATATTATTCTAATATAATAAAATAATGTTGGAGTAGGTGTCCTCCACAATACTGTGCCACATAATAAATCTTATTATGGAATATAATTGGGATAATTATTGACTACATATATGATTAGTCAGTTGATTAACGTAAATCAATAACGGTTGGCTAACAAGAGTTTGACGTTATTGTCGTTTGACGGCGGTGATCAACTGATCCCTTTCGGTCACACCTAAAGGATGAAATCCAAATAGTAACTAATTATTTGTATACGATACAGTTAATTAGTACATTACATATATTCTATATGTACGAGAGTTAATTGTTAGAAATTGAGTTAAGAACTCAAATTCGATTAAACTTATTTTTCAATTATGCGATAATTGACTAATAAATTTATATCTTATTTTAATACGATTAAATAAGATTTACCTTAGTAATTAATCGTTAAATTACTAAATTAGTTGAGGTTTTGAGATAGAGGTAATTAGTTAATTATATTTACAAGGAGTTGTAAAATAAATTAACTAAGCATTGTGGGACCCATTATATATTGATATAATGGTAAAATATTACTTAAAATGTTAAGTACATATTATTTAATTGAGTCATATAATTGTTATATGATCAAATTAACACTTAATTATACAAAATAATTAACCATATGATCAATAAGTATTTGTGAGACAAATATCAAAAATCAAAATGGAACAAACTAGGCCATAATGGCCGGTTATGGTAGTAGTTACATGGTAATGATTTAGTTCTTGTTTTTACTCTTTAGTTACTTAATGAAAGTGACATAACAAGTATGAAACAATCATCATATTTTCTACAACACTCCACTCTAATACATGTGATCAAATTGAACAAAATAATAGTCATTTTTGGACTATGAGGTCCGGCCAAATGGCCTTTATAATGAACAAATGTTGTTCATTTTATACTACTTCATTTTTGTGCAATTTGTTTACTTCTCTCTAAAAATTTTCCTCTCACTAAAAACTCTCATATACTAATATTTACTAAGTATTACTAGTGTAGTAATATAGTCATAATATTAGTAGTATTATATCTATCTTATTATCTAGTTAATAATAAGGGTAGATTATTTGGGTTAATCTTGGTGCAACTTAGAGGAGATCTTCTACTTGGGAGATTCCTTGTGTTCATCTATATTTATAGCTCAAGAACAACAAGAAGGAGTTCTTGTTGGCCCTTATATTTTTCCATATCACTGTAAGGATTTTCGTCTTATATAAATGTCTTTATATTTTTGCATGCATGTTACATAGATCATTATAACTACATTAATAAGTAATTTAGTACATAATTAGAGGAGTCCTAATTTAAGGGTCTATGGACTTTCAATTGGTATCAGAAGCTAGCTTGTAGCATGCAGGGTCGATTTTGGACATTTTTGTTAAGTTATAAGATAACTGATAAATCAAAGAATTTTGATTCAAATACGATTCTTGACGAAAATTTTTGTTGCATGTCTACCTACTACCTCAAATGTTTTGTGGTTCAAATTTTCGTGATTTTAGGATTAATTTCTATTTAATTTTGATTTTTGGCGTTTAAAAAAAACGGTTCACAATGCATTTATGAGTTAAAGAGTTACCTACAAAATAGTTTATGTTATGCGGCCATTGAAAATTTTAATATGATCTCACATGCATGTCTTACATATTGCATGCAAAATTTCGTGACTTTTACTTATGTATTGCATGTTTATTGATTTTTATACGATAAAAATTGATAATATGAGATTATAATGTTCATAAAAGAAATGAAACGTCCATTTATGGTCTTGAAAATTTTTTGTACATTTCACATTCTGATGTTGATACTCTTGGTGAAATTTCATAATTTTTTTCACTGTTTTACTATATCTAATGTTTTTATTTGATAAAACCATTAAATACAAAGCTATTTGTTCATAAAATTAATTTAAATTTTTTGAGCAAATGTTTTTTTTTTTTATAGTTCCTGGAATTGTTCCAGAATGTACAAAATTTTTGGTTTCAAATTTTATGATGTTTATATTTTATTTTGGTTTTATTTCATAATCGTTATGATTAAACCGTAATATTTAGCAAATGAAATCAAATCGATCTAATTAATGACCAACAAAATTAGTAGTGACTAATTTTGAGTTCTAAAATAGTTTAGTTAATTAGTTTGAATTTAAATGAGATTTAAATGTTGATAGTGATTTTTAATGGTTAAAAATCAATAAATCCCGGAAAAATCGAGCTACAATGAGCATGAATGAATTTAGGACGATTTTGGCATAAATTTTGCAGCAATTTATTTTATTTATGGTTGAATGAATGAATGTCATTTATTTAATAATTTATGCAAAGTTTGTACCTAGTATGACCTAGTTATTTTTATCGTTATTACCTGTAATGTAAGGGAATAACGGTTTGGTTGTAATTTTATTGCGATCTCGTATCGCCGGTTTGTATAATTTAATAATTTTAGTTTATAGAATAAATGTATAATAGGAATTTGTATATTTGTATATTTGTAATTATTTTTGAAGACCGGTGACTCCCTCAAGACGGTGCCATTTTGGAAGGTGTTCCAAGTGAAGAGGCAAGGGACCAAGGAGTTGGTTTCCGAATTTTTAACTATCTAGTTAATTTTGATTAGCTAGGTGGCCATACTAGGATTTTATTGTTGCTTGATTGCTTGTTTTATTTTCGCTCATGCCAAAATCGTCACACATGCATTTTATTTACCGTGATTGTCAATTCAACGTTATTCACAATTCACCGACTTAGTTCGCTTATAGGGAATTAATAACAAAATTGACAAGACCTCTCACATAACTTAAAAAATTGAGATTTAGCCTTACCAATTAGTAACACCTATGAACCCCGTGTTCATTAGGGCTACCACGCTCGTGGGTCCCTTTTTACCTCGGGTAAGTATGGTGATGCGATCACAAGCCAAAATTGGATTGGACTCAACGAGATAAGCGTTATCTTGGGACTAGGAGATGGATTTAGTTGGAATCCGTCAACCAAGAGTTCTAAGTGTAGAATTAGTCAAGTATTGACTTACCATTTTTAGATAAAGGTAGCATGCGATGACTATTTTTTCTAAAGATGGGTCTTGGAATCACTTATGTAATTTCGTGAGGGGTCATTATATGAGTGACTTGTTAAAATTGTTTTACAAGTGAATTATATATAAGCAATGAATGTTTATTTTCCGTTGATATTTATTTTTATTCGCGCAATGACAATTATTTTTCTTCTATGAACTTGTAAATCCGTTCAATCGTGGAAACGATTTCCATTATTTTATACGGTAGCATTTTTGATTGCGATCTCCATTTAAACCACCGTAGCTAAAGACAAAATGAATTGTATCTTTTGATCCTCATATTCACCATTGCAAATGTCTCTTATGAAGAGTAAATGAATAAGTCACACTTAGTCAAAAACGTTTTGATTTTTAGTGACGTCTTCTTATAACAAGGGTACAATCAATTTTTGCTCCAAAGAAAATATTTGTATTTTGGTATGTCGTCATTATGCTCCTTATTGAGGCTTACCTCAAAAGAGGCCAAATCAGTTGGGACGACTAGGTTAATCGATTTATTTAAAATCGTTAATAACCAAATACCGTAGTCACTTCATGAAAGGTTTATCCTTTTAAGGTAAAACCATGAATGAAATGAAGAATAGTCTTCACAATAATTCTAATATACTTATCTAAGTAGATATTCATGAAGGTGAGTGGGAGCACTAAGAATGATGTTTATATTCTTAATTGTTAAGACGAGGTTCAAGAGTAGGTTGGCACGAGTTTGGCACAAGGCAAGGGAAAAAGGCAAGACTATTTTGAATAGTAAAGTCAAAACCCAAGCAAGGTGTCGAACCCAACTTTTTGACGATTCTATTTTACAGTGTAGGACACAAGAAAAGAATCTTCCCAAAGTTTTCTAAAGAGTTAGAAATTGGGTGTAATTTTTCACCCATAATATCTATATGATCGACATTTATTTTGCTAAATGCAATGTTTGGGTATTAGATACCTATTATGGTTTTCATCAATGTATTCAATGCATATAATAATGATTCGTGCGACAACTAACCATAATTAAATGTCGACCTACAAGGGAAATATAACTATTGTAGTTTTATTTCTATAGAAACATATAAAAGTTATAATGTGATCAATCTAGTTTTGGATTTATAGGTATACTTTAATAAACGTTATTATGTACATAACCTCTAAATAAAGAATATAGTATCCACTTTTGTGTACGACACAAGTGTTTCACTTTTGTGAATAGAACAAACGTTGTATCTTTTTATGCCTATACTTGGTCAATGGTTATCCCATACCAATCAAAGGTAATGATATTCTTGACCTAAACTAGTAATTACTTGTCATATAGATTGAAAAAGGCTCAAAATTGGTGACCTATGTCTAATCTTAATTCTCGATTGTGTAGCACATTAAGAGGCTAGTATTAACAACTATCCCTAACCCATCTGATTTTGAATCTTATGGTGTGTGCGAATCTTGTATTCAAGGCAAGATGATTCGTGCCCTTTTGTTAAAAAGGAAATCGAACTAGTAAATTATTGGCCTCATTACATAAGAATACGAGTGGTCCAATAACAAACACAACCAGAGATGGTAATGATTACTTCACTTGATTTACCGACGATTTAAGTAGATATTATGTTTGATTCTACTTAATGAGGTGCTAAGAGAAATCTTTGAAAAGTTCAAAGAGCTTCCATGAGAAGTAGTTAACCACTAGAGCATTAGATCAAGGACTTACGACTAAATCGTAACTATAAATATCTAAGTATTGACTTTGATTTTCACCAAAAGTATTGTGAAATGGTTTCACAAGTTAACTTTTCTAACACACATTATTAGATAAGGTGTTGTTGAATAGAGAAACAGAACCTTATACGATATGGTTTTGTCTTTATCAAGTCAAAATGAGCCATTTGACTAACCTTGGGATCTTAATATTTTTGTCTGCTATTTCTTTTCCCACCATATTAAAACACATTTAAAACAGTCTGATTTCATTCCATATACGATATGGGTAGGTAGCGTACCTAATTTATAAGTTATTTGAATGAAACAAGTGCTCAATAATCCCACATTGACCACGAGAACAAAGCGTTTGTGACTCGTGATGCTGTCTTTCAATAAAAATACGATTATTTCTTGATAAGACAGAGTGGGAGAAAATGTTTCAAGAGCCACAAAACTGAGCATATGGTCCGGAAAAAGTTTTCCTCATTGCTTGTTCAGTAGTTGTTTCTTCGGAACCTAGGAGGTTAGGTGGAATTTAATCGCTCCTTTATAGTGATGAATTCTAATATGCGACTTATAAAAGACTGTTTTTAGTCCCAACTTCTTGATATGGCTTAGAGTCATACGATTCGTAATGGACTACATGCATGATGGTCAGGTATGTGACCTGGTAAATTTTACTTGAAGAAGTACGACCTCTTCAATGTAAATTGATTTTTAAGATCGAAATTTGCATGGATGAACATTAAAATGTTTTCAAAGATAAATTGGTAGGCAAAGAGTTTTTGCACCAACCTTTATTCTTTATCCATTCGATATATACTTCGCGATTAACAGCAATCATAATAAGTATATGCCAACTGGTCTCAAGAACCACCTTCTCGCATCCGATTCTTAAAGAGGTAGTATATTTATATTCACCCTTGGGTTCGTAGATCCTAATTATCCTAAGTTAATTTGCAAGCTTAAGAGGATGTCTTAAGTAAGCACTAAAGAGTTGGAATTAGTGTGTCAATCATGTCATAAAATATTTCTCGATATCTCGATGAATTATGTTTATACATGAAGTTTAGTGGGAGTAATATGGTTTTCACCAGTCTTATATGTGGAGACATATTTATCGTTTTAGATGATGGAAGATTTTGGAGAAGTAGAATATATCTTTTAGATATCTGGATTTATGGAGATAAATCTAAAAGGA
>JAIUZE010046798.1:0-15210 GCA_022085475.1 Heliosperma pusillum
GAAGTTTAGTGGGAGTAATATGGTTTTCATCAGTCTTATATGTGGAGACATATTGATCGTTTTAGATGATGGAAGATTTTGGAGAAGTAGAATACATCTTTTAGATATCTGGATTTATGGAGATAAATCTAAAAGGATATTAGCATTGAATCAAAATTCTTATATTGATAAGATCTTTGACTAGTTCAAGGAAGTTGAACACATCATAATTGATTCCTTTTGCTTCCGCTGCGGGGTCAATTATATACGCTGTGATGTATACTCAATCCGACATTTCGCATGCCTTGAGTATGACGAATCATTTGCAATTAAATCCAAGTGAGAGTCACTTGATAGCCATAAAGAACATCCTTAAGTACTTGCGAAGGACTAAAGATATGTTTCATATGTTTGGAGTTTAAAGTGATTTGTGTGTAAGAGTTTACACAGACTTCAGTTTCCAAACTGATCAAAGTGATTTGAAATCACGAACTGGCTGTGTTTCATAGAAGATTTATCTGTTGAAAGAGTTCCAAACAGAAAATACTATTGGAAAGGTTCCAAGTAGGAGTGACATTTTCAAATATAAATGTCATGTATCCGCTGGGAGTGTTCCAGGCAGTTTATCATTGCGGATTTAACAACGGAAATGGAGTACATTGCGTCATATGATGATGCATATGAAAATAGCTTGGATTCGACAGTATTGGAGGGACTAGAAATAGTTCATATAGCTGTATAACCTATCCCATTATACTGGTAAAACAGTGGGAGCTACCTTTAGGCCAAGAGTCCTAAGTCTAGATTCAAATCTAGACACGTACTCAGAAAGTTTTATGTAATATGAGATTACGTAGACAAAAAGAGATAGCAATCAGAACGATGGGAGAGATGCAAGTATTGCTAATCCATTAGCCATGCATTTTGCAGGCTGAACATGATAGTCATGTCAGTTCAATGGGGATTGAAATATGTACCTGAATTGCTAAAGATTATAAGATATGAAATTATTGATAGCGTATCAATTTTTCAAAATATTTGATAATCACATTCATTGTTAGAGTTTCATTAAAAACTCCTTTATTTAGTTTGACTAAATTTTAATACTTTGTTTATCCGAATTGGTTGAAAGAAAGGTTGAACCCAATTCAAGTGAACAGACGACTAGTATTTTGTCCCTAGTCACTCAATGAGGTGACGTCTCGAAATGACTAGATTGTAAGTCGATCGATGGTTGGGTCAGCACCATGGGGTCATGGAGATGACTGGTCGTTTACATAGACAGACTGTATGACACTCTGTCGGACAGTGACATTGTAGAGACCCTTAAATCAATTATTTGATGCCTGGTCGTGGCAGGGTCTTATATCTTATTCCTATAAGTCGATTCTTTTGACTGGCGACCGTCTATCTGAGTCGGTGCAGTTTCCGATTGGTTTTGGTTGATGTTCTAGGTAGTGCCGTAAAAGAAAGCCGATGGACTTCTTCTGGATCATGGTGATCTGCATCATACAGAGTAGATGGATCAACAGGAAGTGGCCACCCACGGTTGGGGTTAAAAACAGCTTAGGCCACTCGAGGAGAAGTTACGTAATGAGGGGCCACGCTAGGAAAAGAGATCTATGGTAGATTTTCCGGTCTAGACAGTACTCTCCTATCGAAAAAACCACTCTAGATACTGTCAATCGCAAGTGCGACCTGAAAGACACCTTGCGTTGAGTGGGAGATGTGATAAAGAGACAAGAGAATCGGTGACGCACACTTGTGTAAGACAAGTGGGAGATTGTTGGAGTAGGTGTCCTCCACAATAGTGCGCCACATAATAAATCTTATTAAGGAATATAATTGGGATATTTATTGACTATATATATGATTAGTCAGTTGATTAACGTAAATCAATAACGGTTGGCTGACTAGAGTTGGACGTTATTGTCGTTTGACGGCGGTGATCAACTGATCCCTTTCGGTCACACCTAAAGGATGAAATCCAAATTGTAACTAATTATTTGTATACGATACAGTTAATTAGTACATTACATATATTCGATATGTACGAGAGTTAATTGTTAGAAATTGAGTTAAGAACTCAAATTCGATTAAACTTATTTTTCAATTATGCGATAATTGACTAAAAAATTTATATCTTATTTTAATACGATTAAATAAGATTTAACTTAGTAATTAATCGTTAAATTACTAAATTAGTTGAGGTTTTGAGATAGAGGTAATTAGTTCATTATATTTACAAGGAGTTGTAAAATAAATTAACTAAGCATTGTGGGACCCATTATATATTGATATAATGGTAAAATATTACTTAAAATGTTAAGTACATATTATTTATTTAATTGAGTCATATAATTGTTATATGATCAAATTAACACTTAATTATACAAGATAATTAACCATATGATCAATAAGTAGTTGTGAGACAAATATCAAAAATCAAAATGGACCTAACTAGACCAATTGTGGCCGGTTATGATGTAGTTACAAGGGTGATGATTTTGTTCTTGTTGTAACTCTTTAGTTAGCTTTTGAAAGTGACATAACAAGTATAAAACAATCATCATCTTTTCTACAACACTCCACTCTAATGCATGTGATCAAATTGAACAAAATAATAGTCCAATTTTGGACATTGAGGTCCGGCCAAATGGCCTACATAATGAGCAATTTTGTTGTTCATTTTTGATGACTTGATTTTGTGCAATTTGTTTACTTCTCTCTAAAATTCTTCCTCTCACTAAATACTCTCATATACTAATATTTCCTAAGTATTACTAGGGTAGTAATATAGTCTAATATTAGTAGTATATCATCTATCTTATTATCTAGTTAATAATAAGGGTAGATTATTTGGTGTCATCTTGGTGCAACTTGAAGGAGGTCTTCTAGTTTGGAGATTTCTTGTGTTCATCCATATTTATAGCTCAAGAACAACAAGAAGGAGTTCTTGTTGTGCCCTTATAATTTCCATGTTAATGTGAGGAAATTTCTTCTTTTATATAAATGTCTTTATATTTGCATGCATGTTACATAGATCATTATAAACTAAATTAAAAAGTAATTTAGTAAATAATTAGAGGAGTCTAATTAAGGTCTATGGACTTTCACAAATGACATACAAAACCGAGCTAAACTGGGGGTTAAAATCATACAAATATTCACTTATCAAACTTCCCCAAGCTAAACCTTTGCTTGTCCTCAAGCAAACATAACAAATAATGCCAGGACAAGGTTGCAAGCATTGGCTACTATACCATCAAGAAACAAATCTCAATGTAAAACTTTGAAAACATAATGAATCATAACCCAAAAACAACGTGGGCGAGAATGATACATAAACATGGCTGAGATTTACATAACGGCATAGCACGAAGAATTTCACTACAGACTTTCAGCTCTTGCATGATCTTTTGACAAATGGACTCTCACGGTACACTCGAACACTCATTGTATGTAAAAGGTGATTTCTTTATGTGTAAATGCTTTTGAGACACTCACCTATCTACGACCTATGAAAATGTGTCCGCAGTCTAATATGGTAAACAATTCAAAACACAAGTCAAAGATCACAATGCACATAGAAAGGAAGCCGAAAAATAAGAAGAAGGCTTTGGGAAATGGGTGAAAGGTGGACAAATAGTTATGGTCATGTGAAGTTTAGAATGAGCTAGCAACTGACCAATGATAAATGAATACTCAATCCAAACTTTCGATCAATTTCTCTTATTACACACGAAACACAAGGGTAAACTCCTTCTATTGATTTGACATTTTTAGGAGATACTCACAACTTCTTCTCTTTCCTTTTCTTTCTTTTCTTTTCGATTTTTTTTTTTAATTTTTCTTTTTTTTCTTTTCTTTTGAACATAACTTCACTTCCTGAGCTTTTTCGTTCTTCCAAATTTACTTTGACAGATAAGAACAAAGCTTCTCAAAAGAGCACCCATACACCATAGTCTAGCTACTAGCTCAAAAGGTAGGCAATTTTTGCATGTAGCTTTTATTTTGTGAAACATTTGTATGAAGAGGCTAATTTTGAGGGGTAAATTAAAGTGAAAAAGGCTTCAAATCTTAGTGAATCATGAATGCAATGCTTATAGAAAAGAAATGAGAACCATACTTATGCGTTTTGACATGACACACATCACAAGGAGAACTACACACACCTAGATGAGACTGGGTATAGATGTACCAGCCTAAGGAGGTTCTACCTTACAATATATGTAGTTTGCCAAATGTCAAGATCAAGCGTACTCATCTATAGATTCATTCCATGCCTACTGTGTACAAGACTTCCCCATGTATGCAAAATTCAATGAATATTGAATCATTATCTTTTGAAAGCTCTAAGTTTGGGAAATGTAACATGATAGCATAGTAAACAAGCAAGAAAAGCATGAAAAGCATTCAATTGTGTTCAAAATTTGAAAATCTTCTCTTTCTTATTCAAAATTTGAAAAATACAACTAAAATGCAAAATGGAAAAATGCAATCCCTCCCCCAAGCTAAACATCACATTGTCCTCAATGTGAGCACAAAGACTAAACATGCAACGAGATGTTTAATGGGAAGAAAGGAAAAATGAAAGAAGAATGAAGTTTACTAGCCAGTGCGGACTCCCCCAAGCTAGCTTTTTGGACATGACAAGGAAGGTCTTCATAGATTCTTCAAAAACTCTTTCATCTGCAAAGAAATCTAACAAAACAACGTAAAAGGGAAAAAGCAAAAATAAGAAATGCAAAAAGGGAAAACACGGGTTGCCTCCCGAGAAGCGCTTGTTTAACGTCCTGCTCGACGAATTCTTCTATGAAATCATTGGGTTGGGGATGGACGCTCCGTATAGACAATATCTAAACATCCAATGATAGAATTACTATAGTAAAGTTTCAGTCTGTGTCCATTGACTTTAAATTTCTCACCATTACTAGTCATTAGTTCCACATAGCCGTACTTGCTCACATATGTGACAGTGAATGGTCCAGACCATCGGGATCGAAGTTTTCCCGGAAAAATTTTCAAACGGGAGTTGAAAAGAAGTACTTGGTCACCGACATTAAATTCTTTCTTAATTATCCTCTTGTCGTGCCAACGCTTCGTTTTCTCTTTATAGATCCTAGAATTCTCGTAAGCTTGCAAACGAAATTCTTCTAGCTCATTGAGTTGCAAAAGTCGTCTATCAGCGCTAAGCTTAGTGTCTAAATTAAGTTCTTTGATAGCCCAGTAAGCTTTATACTCTAACTCGACAGGACGATGACAAGGCTTTCCATAAACCAACCGATAAGGGGATGTTCCAATCGGGGTTTTGAAAGCTGTGCGATAAGCCCATAAGGTTTCATCGAGCTTATTACTCCAATCAGTTCTAGATCTTGAGACTACTTTTTGAAGAATTGTTTTCAACTCTCTATTTGAGACTTCTACTTGACCGCTGGTCTGAGGGTGGTAGGCTAATCCTCGTCTGTGATACACACCATATTTGGCAAGCAGAGTGTCTAACTGTTTTTCTCCAAAATGAGTTCCTCGATCACTTATCACGGCTCTGGGTACACCAAAACGTGGAAATATGATCTTCTTAAATAGCCGTATCACAGCTCTAGCATCATTAGTGGGAGTGGTAATTGCTTCTACCCGCTTAGAAATGTAGTCAACAGCGACTAAGATATAACGATTTCCGTTAGAAGAAGGGAATGGTCCTTGATAGTCAATACCCCAGACATCGAATATTTCAACTTCTAATATGCCGTTTTGAGGCATTTCATGTCTCTTGGATATTTGACCCATTCGTTGACAAGCGTCACAAGCCATAACAAAGTCTTTTGAATCTTTAAACATCGAGGGCCAGAAAAACCCGGATTGTAAGACTTTGGCTACGGTCTTGGACGGACCATGATGACCACCATAAGCAGATGAGTGGCATCCTTCTAAAACTCCTTTAACTTCCCACTGGGGGATACATCGTCTATAAAGACCATCAGAACACTGCTTGAAAAGATAAGGGTCATCCCAAACAAAGAATTTTGCATCATGCAAAAATCTCTTTCTTTGGTTATAAGAAAGGTCAGAAGGTAGCTGGCGACTGACAAGAAAATTGGCAATATCAGCATACCAAGGAGAAGAGTCCGCAATTGCCATTAATGAATCATCAGCAAACGAATCATTAATTGGCGTTGGTATTCCTATTTCAGTTACTCTTATCCTTGAGAGATGGTCAGCGACTACGTTCTCTGCTCCTTTCTTATCCCGGATCTCTAGTTCAAACTCTTGAAGGAGTAAGATCCATCGGATAAGTCGAGGTTTTGCCTCTTTCTTTGAAAGCAGATATTTCAAAGCAGCATGGTCAGTGTAAACAATGACTTTCGATCCTATAAGGTAAGAACGGAATTTTTCTAAAGCATAGACAATGGCGAGAAGTTCTTTTTCAGTGGTGGCATAGTTGATTTGGGCAGGATCTAAGGTTTTACTAGCATAATAAATTGCATGAAGGAACTTTTCCTTTCTTTGCCCCAAAACAACTCCAACGGCATAATCACTCGCATCGCACATAAGTTCAAATGAAAGATTCCAATCAGGTGACTGGATTATAGGTGAGGTGATTAAAGCGCGTTTGATTTTGTTGAATGCCTCAAGGCATTCCTTTGTAAAATTAAAAGGTGCATCCTTAAAAAGGAGCTCAGTCAGGGGCTTGGCTATTTTTGAAAAATCTTTAATAAACCGTCGGTAAAAACCGGCGTGGCCAAGGAAACTCCTGATTCCTTTTACATTAGCAGGTGGTGGCAGTTGTTCAATAACTTGGATCTTAGCTCGATCCACTTTAATACCTCTCTCATAAATGATGTGTCCTAAAACTACACCTTCGTTCACCATGAAGTGACACTTTTCCCAATTGAGAACAAGGTCGACTTCTTCACAGCGTTTTAGTACTCTGGATAGATTTGTCAAACAATTAATAAAGGAAATGCCATAGACGCTAAAGTCGTCCATGAATACTTCCATGATAGTCTCAACAAAATCTGAAAAGATACTAGTCATGCAGCGCTGGAAAGTGGCAGGTGCATTACATAGGCCAAATGGCATTCGGCGATAAGCAAAAGTACCATAGGGACAGGTGAAGGTGGTTTTCTCTTGATCCTCAGGGTGGATAGGAATTTGGAAAAATCCTGAGTAACCATCTAGATAGCAGAAATATTTGTGGCAAGCTAACCTCTCTAGCATTTGATCAATGAAGGGCAGAGGATAGTGATCTTTTCGAGTTGATTGATTCAACTTCCTGTAGTCAATACACATGCGCCACCCCGTCACAATCCTTGTGGGGATGAGC
Source organism: Heliosperma pusillum (assembly GCA_022085475.1). Taxonomy (NCBI): domain Eukaryota; kingdom Viridiplantae; phylum Streptophyta; class Magnoliopsida; order Caryophyllales; family Caryophyllaceae; genus Heliosperma; species Heliosperma pusillum. The sequence continues at coordinate 7,304 of JAIUZE010046798.1, forward strand.
TCATTCTTTTCATTCATGACTACTGTTGTTCCTCCTTTCTTGGGAACAACTTGGAGAGGGCTAACCCATTTTGAGTCAGAAATTGCGTAGATTATGCCAGCATCCAGCAATTTCATAACTTCAGCTTTAACTACTTCTTGCATGTTAGGATTAAGACGGTGTTGACCCTGAACACAAGGTCTTTGGCCTTCTTCCAAGTTGATTCTATGCATGCAAAAGTCGGGGCTTATGCCAGTGAGATCTTCAAGTTTATAACCTATTGCCTTCTTATGTTTTCTCAAGATAGTCAATAGTGAGTTTAACTGATTTTCATCTAGGAGAGCACTCACTATGACTGGGCAATATTCAGACTCATCTAAAAAAGCATATTTTAGATTTGAGGGAAGAGGTTTAAGTTCAGGTTTTTGTACTTCTGCCTTGGCAGAAGCATCAATTAAGCTTATGAACTTCTCAACTTCTTCAGATGGTATCTCTTTTCCAGTCAAGTCCCTTTCCAGCTCACTGATCTCAAAGTTGTCGTTCTCAGAGATATCCTCTAACAATAAAATTGCTTCTAAAGGATCCTTTATTATTGATGGATACAGAGATTCATCAATAATTGAGTCGACAATGTCAAGGAAACAGCAAGGCTCTTCAAGCATAGGGCTCTTCATTGCACTGTTTAAGTTGTAGGTGACTTTATCATCACCTACTTCTAGTGTCAATTTTCCATTTTTGACATCGATTACTGCTCCCGCAGTGTGTAGAAATGGCCTTCCTAAAATGATAGGGATTTGCGAATCTTCAGCCATATCTAACACTATGAAATCGACTGGAATAAAAAATCTTCCTACTCTAACAGGTACATCTTCTAAAACTCCCATAGGTTGTTTTAGAGAACGATCTGCCATTTGCAGGGTGATACTTGTGCATTTAAGAATTCCCATATTCAATTTCTCGCAGATGGAATAGGGCATGACGCTTACACTAGCACCTAGATCGCATAAAGCTTTATCAATAGTGTAGGTGGCTATAGTGCAAGGTATGGAGAAACTACCAGGATCCTTTAACTTAAGAGGGGACTTATTTTGCAACAAAGCACTGCATTCAGCGGTGAATGCGATGATTTCAACATCATCTAAAGTCCTCTTTTTAGTTAAGATATCCTTCATAAACTTCGTGTAAGAAGGGATTTGAGTGATTAATTCAGTGAAGGGAGTCGTTACTTGGAGGTTTTTAACGACTTCCATGAATTTGCTGAACTGGGTTTCCTTATGATTTCTCCTCAAACGTTGGAGAAATGGAACTTGAATTTTGATGGGTTCCTTTTCGAGTTCATCCTTCTTTTCAGGTTTGTCTTCCGCTTCCTTAGCGGTGGATGGCTGAGAATCTTTTTGGCTCTCTACTTGTGTAGGCTCAACTATTGGTTCTTTGGTTTGCTGAGGTTCCGTATAAGTGGTACCACTCCTAAGGGTGATAGCATTTGCGGTGTCTCTCGGTTGTTCACCATGAGGTGGGAGTTGGCCTTGTTTTCTTTGGGTATTAGAGGCAGCCAATTGGGCCATTTGAGTTTCAAGCATCTTGATGGCAGCATTTTGAGCTTGATCACTCTTTTGAAGTTGAGCAAACATTGAATCTTGCTTTTGAACAACTTGTATAAGCATGGATTCAATTTTGCTCAATCTTGAGTCATTAGGTTGGCCTTGTATTTGGGGTGATTGGTGTTGAGGTTGATTTTGGTATGGTTGGTTGAAGTTAGGTTGGAATGAAGGTCTCTGGTTTTGAAAATCAGGTGGATTGTAAGGCTTTTGTTGGTGTGGTGTGAATGGTTGTTGAATTTGTTGTTGGGGATTTTGAATGTTAGTGCTTTTGTAGGACAAAAAAGGATGGTTTTTTGTGTTTTCGTTATAAAAGTTTGAGAAAGCGTTGCCTTGCCTATATCCTTGATAGGCATTGATTTGCTCTATTGAACTTCTACATTCTTGAAAACTATGCCCTCCAAACCCACATGTCTCACATACCACTACGTGGTTAGTGACGTTGATATGTTCCTTGGATTGGGAAGAGCTTCCTACTTGTTGCTGCAGAAGGGCTAATTGGGCTTCCAGGAGTGCTACTTTACTTGAATCATCCTGCTTGGCTTTGAGCGGTATAGCACGCGAGTTGCTATACTGAGAATCGTGGATTGCCATTGACTCGATAGTCGCACTAGCTATCTCTACATCGATTTGATCGAAACGACCATTGTTAGCGGAGTCGAGGATACGACGCGATTCGCCACAACAACCGTTGTAGAATGTGATAGCCAGGAACCATGAATCAAGGCCATGATGAGGGCATTCTCTTTGTAATTCTTTGTACCTTTCCCATGCCTCATAAAGGCTTTCGTCGCCTCTCTGACGGAATCCAGTGATTTGACTCCGTAAGAGTGCGGTTCGTTCTGGTGGGAAGTACTTTTGATAGAAAGCAAGAGCTAGACCATCCCAGTCGACTATTCCTAAGGCAACTCGGTCAAGACTATTGATCCAGAGTTTTGCCTTTCCTCTTAAAGAGAAGGGAAAGAGCATTTCCCTAATCTGCTCTTGGGATACTCCAGTTTGTCTAATCGTGGAGCAATAGTCACAGAAGTTTTGGATATGAAGGTTGGGATCTTCTGTGGCATTGCCACCAAATTGATTTCTTTCTATTAGATTGATGAAGGCAGGTTTGCTTTCGAAGTTTTGGGCTGTAATTTGAGGTGTAGCGATACCCTTTGGAAGTGTATCTGCGGTGGGTTTAGAATGGTCGGAAAGTCGAACCATTTTCTGTTGTGAAGATGAAGATGGAATGTTGGTTGAAAGTTGATTGATTTTTGGAAATGGAGATGAGAAGGGATCTTCTTCTCTTTCAAGATTAGGTAAGATATCCGAGTATTTCTCACGAATACGATCTAAACTTGAAATATCAGAAGCTTTTGAAATTTCGTTGAATAGCTTTAATTTCCTACGCAGAGTTCTTTCTAGTTCAGGGTCTAAAGGAATAGGGGTCCCTAGTCTAGAAGATATGGGCATAAGATTGAAAAGCTAGGATTAAAAATCAAGAGAGGTCTAAAGGAATTTGGGTTCCTAAAGACTAGATAAAACTAATCGTGATTAAAATCACAAGAAAAGGGAAATTAAACCGTGCTCCACGGCATCGGCGCCAAAATTTGATCAGACCTGTCGCGAGCCCGATACAAAGATAAATTACCCAGACTAGGCTAATAACAAATTAATGTAATTAGGGAAGTAGGGGTCGATCCTCAGGGAGATGGTATTTCCTATGGATTGTGAATCGTCTCACAATTGAGTTTTATCTAACGATTTTCTGGGTTTTGAGGTTTTGAATTCTAAACTAATAAAGAACATAAATAAAAACAAAATAAGAGCAAACTAAATGAAAACAATAAAGCAAATGATGAATTAACAATAATGAGAAGCATCTAGGGAAGTAGGTTCACACATGTAGATTGACATATTGATGAAATTGGATTTAGGATATGCAAATAATTCATTGCGCGTTCGTAAGAATGGTGTGTTAATTACAATCATAGATCAGATGGTCTAGCAGGCATTTAGGCGATTTACTAGGTCTTAATCCACCATGTCATGCTTTGTCTATTCAAATCTCGTATGTCTACCTTGCAAAGAATTCCATACTAGTCAATGATTGTGATCAGGAATCGTCAACTATTGTTAAAGTCCAAACATGCATAGACACAATGTTTTAAAGGCACCATTTCTTTTATCCAATTGTCATCTTTTAATCAATCCAACATGGCTACCCTACACCCTAGAAAGGTGACTACTCACTCATGATTATGTTTATGTTTAAGATGATATTAACAATGAAAAATTAGGATAGACATTTTTAGTTGGTTTTTGACAATAACTTAGACTCTTTATGTGGCGATAATAACGACACTATTTGGCAATCTAAGGAATGAAATTACGATTATAACAACATGAAAATAAATCTAAATGATATGGATAGAAAGTAACAATCAAATGGAAAACAATAAAGGATAATAAGCAAAGGATAAATTAGGAATACCTAGGGACGATCAACAACGAAAGTGATAACGATAATAGGAATCCCTTGCATAGAATAATCGTTCCTTGAATTACAATACTTGTACCCAACAAAGTAGACTACAAAGATTCAAATTCTTATTGAACTAAACTAATGTTTTGATATGAAATGGACAGAAATAAACTAAGAACAAAAGACAAAAGAAGAAGAAAATCTAAACTAGAAAGACTAAAAACTAAAGAGAAAATAAAGGAGATGTTGTGAGTTGTATGAGATAGAGATTGAGATGGATGTGGATGCTCTTAGAAGAGGGGCTTAGACCATCTATTTATAGCATTAGGGTTTCGTTGAGAAGAGGTCGGGCATTAAACACATAGGACAAAAATAAGAGGTTGAAGCCGTCATGCTCGGATCAGCAAGGATACCCGATCGGGTACACACTTACCCGATCGGGTAAGTGGACATCTAGAAGCTCTTGACTAACATTTCATCTTCCTTCGCTTTGACTTGACTTCCATCATCCCCCTTGACCTCTCCAATCGGGTTTGTTGATAGGGTTTGATGTAAAGCGATGAATTCTTCCGCCTAATTGATTGATCTTCCGACAACTACGAAACTGTCTTTACTCCTTCTCTCTTTCGAATTAGTGAACCTTCTTGAAATGCCTTTCACTTGGTCAAGCTTGCTTCTTCAAATCGTCGGGTTCTAGGCAAATGCTCGGAAATATAGAAAAAGGGCGTAGAAACGTCATTTCCCTACAAAACAGGTTAGAACACAGGAATTCGCCTAGAAGACGATATTAGCTCATAAAATGGCTTAACAAAGCACAAATGACATACAAAACCGAGCTAAGCTGGGGGTTAAAATCATACAAATATTCACTTATCGATCACCTTTTGATGATTCTCTAAAGTTTAATTACTTAGACCGTGTTTTTTGGATTTAAAGTTACACCCTTTAAGTTCAGTTTAGTTCTTATAAGTTCAGTTCAGCTCCTATAGGTTCGGTTGAGCTCTTGTAAATTAAGTTCAGAAAAGTTTAGTCCAATTCATACCTATTTTTATATAAGTTCAGCTCTTATAGGTTCAGTTCAGAATCATCAACTTTGTTTAGAACGAAGGGTAACATTGTAACAGTATGTATTTCAGCTAGGTGCGACTCGGTCGAGTTGATAGAAGGTATTTAATCGAGTACGTCGGCCTGCTATACTTGTTACCTGAGTTTGTTGTGTGTCACTCGGCCCGAGTGAAGGTGGTACTCCAACTAGTGGGTCTTGATACTTGGTCGGGTCGTGTCTATGACACCCTCAAATTTGCGGAAAGAAAAAAAATTATTTAAATACATAAAAGATATGAGAATACATAACGAAGGTGTCATAAATAAAAAGGGTCATTACAAAACGGAAATAATATTATACATAAAAATTATACAAGACGGGAGACATATCTCCCGTATAAATACGGAAATAAAAGAGTGTATAATAATATACAATCTAATAACCGAATATAGGTCCAAGGTAAATACTTCGCTCGCTAGCTCGTCAATGTACCCAATGTATGCATCACAAACCTGCCAACCGCATTAAATATAAACACGGAAGCCACATTCAGTGGGGAATAACTCCGAGTTCTCCCAGCCACGAAATGTCGAGTTTAATTAAACATGAATAACATAAAAGCAATGTATATGGAAAATACAAAACCTTAACATATATGATATGCTTTTCATGTTATGAAACAATTAACTAACATATAACCTATCATATGAACGCTATCATGTGAAACCGATAATAAAATATAACAAGAGGTAGGGAAGCTGGTATGCTAGCTCAGAGGTTACCATTAACATGGCCATGATACACTCAAACCTAAATTCACACGTAATCATGGATCAGTTACAATCGGTAATCCAACTCTATCAATCTTAGCGGCTTGCATCTCACCTTCTAAAAACCATGAATTACAAATAAGACCAATTTCTACAACATGCATAAGTTCTTAGAACAGTCAATAGACGACTCTGTCACGCGGAGGCTATACCACAGGTAGGGAAAAACATCCTAGTCCGAGACGATCAGACCTAGCGACAGACCTATTCCATTCCCGTCTCATGACATAACGGACACGAGAACTCTTAGCTACTCCCCTAAGCAAGGGGAAAATGGCATTCTAAGCTTGGCTCCATTCCCCAAAGTGGAAACAATGGCAGCCATACCCCGACTTGGATATAAACCCACCAAGCCGGGACACAGAAGCTATCAAGCCGCAAACTCCATATACTCGTTAAAGATAGTACGGGCCTATCAATGTCATGGTCCAAGATACTCATTTAGAATTAGAATGGTCAAGACTCCATATACTCATAATTCTCTATGGGTACTTAGTCAACACGACACCAACCATATAATCAAACAGTCACGGGAAAAACATCCTATCATGTGACTAATTGCATATAAATCATATTCAAATATCATATCGCCTCATAACTACTAAGGCGAATTCAATAATTATATAAAACCTTACTTGAAGACAAATCCCCGACCCGAGTCCCGCGACGGGTCATCAGTCAAAACGGGGCTGACTAGATCTTAGTTTGACCAAACCCGTTTGGTCAAACCGGCTAGAAACAGAGTCTTTACCACATAGACTTAGACATAAAAGTCAACATATTCATTACATGTTGTTTTATTAAAACTTCTAACATATGAATTATTAAATCTTACGTAAGCCCCCCGCTTGACTTAAAGGATATCAAATTAAACTACGATCTCGTATTATAATTTCCAACATGTGAGAAATAATAATTTTATGAAAAATACTTTTAATTAAATAATTTACTTATTAGAAATTTCCCACTTGTTAAATATTACAAAACACGATAAAATGACAATAACTCAAAAACCGTCACAAGTCCTAAAGTGGGACCCACGGGCTGATTTTGGGCCGGACCTAACATGGGCCTGGACTGGGCCCACGGGCTGTTTGGGCTGTTTTGGGTTTTTTATCGACTTTACTAAAACCGTTTCCTAATATTTCCCGCATGCTTTAACATATTTAAAACCCGTCAAAACAACAACATAACAATCAAGTATCGACACAACCCAAAGACCAAAACCCGGACCCACCATGGACCAACCCAGACCGGTCTGGACCGGGCCTGAACCGGCCTGAACCGGCTGGTTTGGGTCCGGTTTTCCAGCCATCTTCCGGCCACCCTGCACGGTCCAAACCACCACCCTTCCAAATAAATTCTAACATGTTTTTAATTAACAACAACCATTTTAACAACCCATTTAATAATCATCCATACAAAAATCATGATTTTAAATAAATCATCCTACTATGTCAAGAACAACCAACATGTTATAAATTCATAAAACATAATAATAACCACTACTTAGCATGTTACTAACAAAAATTCCATAACTCATAATAACATGAACCAAAACAAAAGATGAACCAAAAACCAAAGAAACAAAAGCTATGTAACATATATTCGTCGAGTAACTCGGAATCGTTACCTTAGCTAGCAAAACAAATTAGCACCAAAATAAGAAGTATAAACCAAGAAACCCGTCTACTAATCTTCACCCAAAATATACGAGTCTCCAAACTCGTCTTCAAAATCTTCCCCTATAAGAAAAGACAAGAAAACATTATTAGAACTTAAACTTAGATTTTTCCATAATTAAATGTTGAAAACGATTTTGACGGAATTGAAAATAAACCGTACTAGAAGATGGAGAGCGAGGAGAAGATTCTAGAAATATAAGTTAGGACGGATTTAATTAAGAAATGAAGGTTTTATGATGATTTTGCTCAAGAACGCCGAAGAACGGATGAAGAACGCTCAAGAACGAATGAAGAACGTTGAAGAAC
>JAIUZE010046800.1:0-32238 GCA_022085475.1 Heliosperma pusillum
GAAACGTCATCGCATGTCGAATCGGAAAATGTGATTCCGAGAATCTGGCCAGGTTTAGATTAGGAGCCGTTTAATTATCGTTCCTACCAGGAGGAAATTAGTCTAGATAGGCGAAATGTAAGCATCGCGTATGAGTTCAGGGAAATGTGATCTCGTGGATGCCTGTTAATCATACTTGCCATGTACACGATGCTAGTGCGTTTCATTTACTGTGAGAGTGGTCGTCGTCGTGTCGTCGCCTTTGAATGCGTGATTTCATGATATTATTCATGGTCATTGCATGATTGGGCATCGTCGCTCTTGAATGCGTGATTTCATGATATTGTTCATGGTCATTGCATGATTGGACACCGTCAATGTCTTGGTTCGTGAATGGATGATAATATGATGGATTTATTTTGATCATCGCATGACTTGGCATGGTTTGTTTGTCGAGTCTCAATCTTATCAAACTTATACCGCTAACGGTGAGATGCAAGCCCTAGTGAGCGTATTCGGTTGCCTAAGAGTGTCTTCCCCGAGTCTTTGAATAACATGATGGTTTCGGGTTTGATTTCCACATGATCTTATCATTATTTAGCGAATTGCCTATCTATCCTTATCGTATCTCACATGTATATCTCTATATGCATGCTTCTACTTTTGTATTTCCTTCTATGTACGTTTAAGGTGATATGGCTGGGAGAACCCAGAGTTACTCCCCACTGACTGTGGCGTTCATGTTTTTCATGAATGAACAGGTTGCTTGCATGGATGGCTTTTTGCTTATGCTATTTTGGGTTCGGGTGTGAGCTAGCGGGCGTTGTCCCTGGATGAAACACCTCTATACGTTGTTTAGCTAGTTGCTAATTACTTTGTCTTTTGTTAACACTTTGAGAGACTACGTCTCTTGTGGTATTTTTATTTAGTTTGTAATATTTTGACACTCCTCGTATTTTTCTATCTTGCATGTATAAAGGTTTTTAAAATACCGTATTTTCCGCTATATAATTCACATGCTTGTATGTTTTATATTTCCGCATTCGCGAGGGTTGTCACAAATGAACACGGGATTTATAGGTGTTATTAATTGGTAAGGCTAATCTCAATTTTTAAACATGTGACAGATCTTGTCAATTTAGATATTAATTCCCTATAAGTGAACTAAGACGGTGAATTGTGAATAACGCTGAATTGACAATAAAATGCATGTGTGACGATTTTGGCATGAGCGAAAATAAAGCAAGCAATCAAGCAACAATAAAATCCTAGTAGGGCCACCTAGCTAATCAAAATTAACTAGATAGTTACAAATTCGGAAACCAACTCCTTGGTCCCTTGCCTCTTCACTTGGAACACCTTCCAAAATGGCACCGTCTTGAGGGAGTCACCGGTCTTCAGAAAAATAATTACAAATGTACAAATATACAAATTCCTATTATACATTTAATTCTATGAAATTAACATTATTAATTATAGCAACCACTCGTACGAGATCGCAATAAAATTACAACCAAACCGTTATTCCCTTACATTACGGGTAATAACGATTAAAAATAACTAGGCCATACTAGGTACAAAATTTGCATAAATTATTAAATAAATTACATTCATTCATTCAACCATAACTAAAATAAATTGCTTCAAAATTCATGCCAAAATCGCCCTAAACACATTCATGCTCATTGTAGCTCTATTTTTCGGGATTTATTGATTTTTAACCATTAAAAATCAATATCAACATTTAAATCTATTTTAAATTCAAAATAATTAATTAAACTGTTTTAGAACTCAAAATTAGTCCCTACTAATTTTTTTGGTCATTAATTAGATCGATTTGATTTCATTTGCTAAATATTACGGTTTAATCATTACAATTATGAAATAAAACCAAAATAAAATATAAACATCATAAAACTTTGAAACCAAAAATTTTGTACATTCTGGAACATTTCCAGGAACTTTAAATATAACAAAATTTGCTCAAAAAATTTAAATTAATTTTATGAACAAATAGCTTTGTATTTAATGGTTTTATCAAGTAACAATCATTAAATATAGTAAAACAGTGAAACAAACTATGCAATTTCACCAAGATGATCAAAATCGGAATGTAAAATGTACAAAAACTTTTCAAGACCATAAATGGACAATTCAATTTTATGAACATTATAATCTCATATTATCGACTTTTATCGTATAAAAATCAATAAACATGCAATACTTAATTAAAAGTCACGAAATTTTACATTCAATATTTAAGACATGCATGTGAGATCATATTAAAATTTCATGGCCAGAATCAATATGAAACTATTTTTAGTTAACTTTTAACTCATAAAATGCATGTTAACTCGGTTTAAAAGCCAAAAATCAAAATAAATAGCAAATCAATCCCTAAACTCACGAAATTTGACCACAAACATTTTGCGGTCAGTAGGTATACATGTACCAAAAACTTTTCTCAGAATCATATTTTAACTCAAAATTTGTGATTTATTAGTTATCTTATAACTTTAATAAAAAAATGTCCAAAATGAACATGCATGCTACAAGCTATCTCTGATACCACATGAAAGTCCATAGACCTTAATTAGACTCCTCTAATTAGTTACTAAATTACTTGTTAATTTAATATTTAATGATCTATGTAACATGCATGCAAATATAAAGACATTTACATAAAAGAAGAAATTTCATCACATTGATATGGAAATTAAATGGGCACAACAAAAACTCCTTCTTGTTGTTCTTGAGCTATATGTATGGATGAACAAGAATAATCTCCAAAATAGAAGACATCCTTCTAGTTGCACCAAGATGACACCAAATAATCTACCCTTATTATTAACTAGATAATAAGATAGATGTTATACTAATAATATTAGACTATATTACTACACTAGTAATACTTAAGAAATATTAGTATTTGAGAGTTTTTAGAGAGAAGAAGAGTTTTTGAGAGATGTATGAAATAAGCAAGAATGAACTAATGATAAATTGAACAACAATTTTTCTATTTATAGCCAAGAGGGTCGGCCCCTATGATCACCAAAAGAGTGATTTTTCTTCTTATTTTATTGCCATGCAAAGTGGTGGTGTGTTGTAGTTAATAAAATGATTTTAGGTTTACTATTCATGTCATAATCACATGTTGCTTGTGAGTATGAATAAGAGCAACCATCATCACCATCCACTACACTATAACCGGCCATGTGAGGCCTATTTTTATCCATTTTGATTTTTGATATTTGTCCCACAAATACTTATTAATCATATGCTTAATTATCTTGTATAATTAAGTGTTAATTTGATCATATAACAATTATATGACACAAATAAATGAATAATATGTACTTAACATTTTAAGTAATATTCTAACATTATATTGAACCTCTCTGACTTGCTCAAAGTGATCACACCTCCCATAGGAAGAAAGCCTCTCTTAGAGTCTTTCATGTTGAACCGATCAAGAATCTCATCAATATAAGTTTCTTGACTTAATGCTAGTATCCTTTTAGATCTATCCCTATAGATCCGGATACGTAAGATGCGATGGGCCTCTCCTAAGTCTTTCATTTGGAAATGTATCCCTAACCACTCCTTCACAGAAGTGAGCATTGGAATATCATTCCCAATGAGTAGTATGTCATCTACATACAAGATTAGAAAAGTTACTTTACTCCCACTAAACTTCATGTATAAACATGGTTTCTCGACACTTCGAGTGAAACCATTTTGTTTAATTACATGATCGAAACGAGGATTCTAACTCCTGGATGCTAGTTTAAGACCATAGATGGATCTCTTCAGTTTGCATACCTTCTTAGGGTTTGATGGATCCACAAAACCTTCAGGTTGTGTCATGTACACTTCCTCTTCTAGAATCCCATTCAAGAAGGCGGTTGTGACATCCATTTGCCAAATCTCATAATTATGAAATGCGGCAACCGCTAAGATAATCCTTATGGATCGAAGCATGGCGACTGGGGCGAAGGTTTTGTCATAGTGAAGACCATGAACTTGGGTGAAACCATTTGCCACCAATCTAGCTTTGTAAACATCATTATGTTTATCTATGCCACTTTTGATCTTATAGATCCACTTACACTGAAGAGGTCTTACCTCCTTAGGTAAATCAACCAAGTCCTATACTTGATTGTCGTACATAGAATCCATTTCGGATTGCATGGCTCCTAGCCATAGCTTTGAGTCAGGACTAGAAATGGCTGCTTTGTAGGTAGTAGGTTCGTTACTTTCAAAAAGTAACACATTATAGTCATCAGCTTCCTCTATAATACCAAGGTATCTATCAGGTTGATGACTAATTCTGCTTGACCTCCTAGGTTCCGAAGGAATAATGACCGTGCCAGACGAAGAGGGAACGTTTTCCTCGTCGTCCTTTTCGGTTTGTGGCTCTTGGACTTCATCAAGTTCAAATTTTCTCCCACTCTGTCTTTTAGAAATAAAATCATTTTCTAAAAAGACTGCATCACGAGACACAAACACTTTGTCCTCGTGTTTATTGTAGAAGTAATAAGCACGTGATTCCTTTGGATATCCTACGAAAAGACATTTGTCAGATTTGGGTGCGAGTTTATCGTCAGACTTATTCTTAACAAAAGCCTCGCATCCCCAAATTCTCATAAACGACAAATAAGGGACTTTCCCTGTCTATATCTCATATGGAGTCTTGTTTGCCGCTTTAGTCGGGCTTCGATTTAGTGAAAATATTGCAGATAAGATAGCAAAACCCCAAAAATAATCAGGAAGCTCTGTTAGACTCATCATAGATCGAACCATATCTAATAAAGTTCGATTTCTCCTTTCGGACACACCATTTAATTGAGGTGTTCCAGGAGGAGTCCATTGTGATACTATACCACAATCTTTTAGGTGTAATCAAATTCATTGTTCAAGTATTCACCACCACGATCGGATCGTAGGGTTTTAATCTTTTTATTCAATTGGTTTTCTACTTCATTTTGAAATTCTTTGAATTTTTCAAAAGCATCACTTTTATGCCTCATCAAGTAGACATATCCATATCTAATCAAGTCGTCGGTAAAAGTAATGAAGTAGTGATAACCACCTCTAGCTTGGATAGTCATTGGACCGCATACATCCGTATGTATAAGTCCTAATACTTCACTTGCTCGTGTCCCTTTTCCCGTAAAAGGAGCACGAGTCATCTTGCCTAGAAGACAAGATTCGCATACACCATAAGATTCGTAATCGAATGGTTTGAGTACTTTAGATGAAACAAGTCTCTTTATGCGTCATTCGTTTATGTGCGTCGTTCGTAAAACGACAATGCCAAAGGTATGATTGATTAGGTTCACCTGTTTTGAGCTTCTTGTTTTCTACATGATAGACCTCTTTTGCAATATCTAAAACATAAATACCTCCAATAGAAATGGCCTCGCCATAAACCATTTCATTAAAGAAAAAGTACAACAATTGTTCTTAATACAAAATGAAAATCCTTCCATGTCTAACACGGAAATGGAGATAATGTTCTTGGTAAGAGTTGGTACATAATAGCAATTATTTAAATACAACTCTAAACCATTAGGCAAAAGAAGAACGTAGGTGCCCACGGAAACTGCGGCTACCTTAGCTCCATTTCCCATGCGTAGGTCCACGTCACCCTTGGCTAGTGCTTGCACGTCCCTCAGCCCCTGTACATGATTACAAAGGTGAGAACCACAACCGGTATCAAATACCCAAGAAGATGTACTAGCAAAGTTAATATCTATCATATAGAGTGATGAAAGAATTTTACCTGACGTTGTCACACAACCGTCTTTCTTGTCTTTCAAGTACTTGGGGCAATTGCGTTTCCAATGCCCTTTGCCATTACAATAATAGCAATCCGCCTCCGCGTGTTTGTTGACTTTGGGCTTGGCCTTATAAAAGACCTTGCCTTTCCCTTGCCGGATTTCTTGAAAAGAGACTTACCCTTTCCCTTGTCCTTCCTCACCCCAAGGTTCATGTTCTTCATTTTCATGGAAAGAACATCCTTGGGTTCACTCCCACTAGCCTCCATGTCCCTCTCCGCTTGGGTGAGGAGTGCATGGAGTTCATGGAAACTCTTGTCCATGCCATTCATGTTATAGTTCTGTTGGAGTAAGTGTCCTCCACAATAGTGCATTTATTATAATAAATCTCATTTGGAATATACGTGGCATGATTAGTATATTTTGATACTCCACGTCAGTTGATTAACGTAAATCGGTAACGCTTGGCTGACTAGAGTTTGACGTTATTGTCTTATGACGGGGGTAATCAACTGATCCCTTTAGGTCACACCTATAGGATGAGACCCAAATAGAATACTAATTATTTGTATACGATACAGTTTAATTAGAGCATTACATATATTTGATATGTACGTTTAGTTACGAGAGTTATTTATTGGAAATTGAGTTGGGAACTCATTTCACTTAAGTTTATTAGTCAATTATACGATAACTGACTGAATAAATTTTATGTCTTATTTTAATACGATTAAATAAGATTTAATTTAGTGATTAATCGTTAATTCATTAAATTAGTTGAGGTTATGCACATATTTTGAGGTAGAGGTAAATAGTTAATTATGTTTACAAAGAGTTGTAAAATAAATTAACTGGGCATTGTAGGACCCATTATATATTGATATAATGGTAAAATATCACTTAAAAGTTAAGTATATATTTGAGCCATATAATTGTTATATGATCAAATTAACACTTAATTATACAAGATAATTAAGCATATGATTAATTAGTATTTGTGGGACAAATATCAAAAATCAAAATGGACCATTTTGAGCCATGTGAGGCCGGTTATGGTAGTAGTTGTAGTAATGATAATTGTTCTTGTTTATGCAAACAAGCAACCTTATGATAATGACATATCATGCATTCAAATCATTACATACACTACCATACTCTACTACAATTGCATGTGAATCAAATAGCAAAAATCAAAGGCCTTATGGACACATGAGGTCCGGCCAACATGTCCTTAAAATGGACAATGGTTGTTCATTTTTTACTAACTTGATTTTGCTTATTTTTCACTTCTCTTTCTAATACTCAACTTCTCTCTAAACTCTCATATACACTAATATTCTCTACATATTACTAGTGTAGTAATACAATAATATTAGTAGTATTTATCTTACTTATTATCTAGTTAATAATAAGGTAAGATTATTTGGGTTTAATCTTGGGTGCAACAAGAAGGAGACCTTCTACTTTGGAGGTTATTTTTGGAGGATCATCCACTTAATTTCATGCTCAAGAACAATAAGAAGGAGTTCTTATTGTGCCCATATTGAACCAAAAAATCCCAATGTAAGGATGTTTTGGTCTTATCTTTTCTTTTATGCTTTTATATTTGCATGCATGATAACTAGATCCTAAATCATTAACTTAATGTAATTTAATGAACTAATTAGAGGAGTCTAATTAAAGGTCTAGGACTTTCAAGTTCACCCTAAATTGGGTGAACTTAGGTGTGAGTGAATGAAGGATCTTACCCACCACCAATTGCTTCGGAATTTTGCACCCTAGACGTTCTAAGGTGTCCGCGTGCTCAACCATTTTGAGCACGTGTAGGCCAACTTTTTGGCCCTTTTGAAGCGTAGTGTCAAAGAATTTTGTAGCCGCCTCATATTGGAGAATTTGAGGGGCTTGCGAAAACATTGACGTGATCCTCGTGAATATCGCATATGCATCGAGTGATATCAATTGGAGTTTGAGTTTGGGTGAGATTGACCAAATCAAGACATTCTTGACGTCATTTGCAACCTTCAAATAAAGGTCATATTCGGCCCAAACCACCGCGGACGATCTAGGCGCGGGTTCGGTGGGGGGCTCTTCGACCAAGTAGCAAAGCACGTTATCGGATAACGCGACACTCTAGATCGTTGACTCCCATTCAACGAAGTTACTTCCGTCATCTTTCAGGACACACTTGTCCATGACGGATCTCAACCATGAGTCCTTACCCAAGGTTGCATTGTTTGATGATGTTGACATTGTGCGAATATGGTTACTACAACAAAAAGAAATATATAAACATTCATTGTTAATTTACTTGAAAAACATTTTAACAAGTTTAGCATTCATATAATGACCTCTCACTAAATTATATAAATGATTCCAAGACCCATCTTTAAATAAAAAATAGTCATCGCATGCTACCTTTATCTAGAAATGGTAAGTCATTACTTGACTAATTCTACCCTTAGAACTCTTGGTTGACGGATTTCAACTAAATCCATCTCCTAGTCCCAAGATAACGCTTATCTCGTTGAGTCCAATCCAATTTTAGCTTGTGATCGTATCACCCTACTTACCCGAGGTAAAAAGGGACCCACGAGCGTGGTAGCCCTAATGAACACGGGATTCATAGGTGTTATTAATTGGTAAGGCTAATCTCAATTTTTAAACATGTGAGAGATCTTGTCAATTTAGTTATTAATTCCCTATAAGTGAACTAAGTCGGTGAATTGTGAATAACGTTGAATTGACAATAACGGAAATAAAATGCATGTGTGACGATTTTGGCATGAGCGGAAATAAAGCAAGCAACCAAGCAACAATAAAATCCTAGTATGGCCACCTAGCTAATCAAAATTAACTAGATAATTACAAATTCGGAAACCAACTCCTTGGTCCCTTGCCTCTTCACTTGGAACACCTTCCAAAATGGCACCGTCTTGAGGGAGTCACCGGTCTTCATAAAAATAATTACAAATATACAAATATACAAATTCCTATTATACATTTATTCTATGAAATAAAATTATTAAATTATACAAACCGGCGATACGAGATCGCAATAAAATTACAACCAAACCGTTATTCCCTTACATTACGGGTAATAACGATTAAAAATAACTAGGCCATACTAGGTACAAAATTTGCATAAATTATTAAATAAATGACATTCATTCATTCAACCATAAATAAAATAAATTGCTTCAAAATTCATGCCAAAATCGCCCTAAACACATTCATGCTCATTGTAGCTCGATTTTTCGGGATTTATTGATTTTTAACCATTAAAAATCAATATCAACATTTAAATCTCATTTAAATTCAAACTAATTAACTAAACTGTTTTAGAACTCAAAATTAGTCCCTACTAATTTTGTTGGTCATTAATTAGATCGATTTGATTTCATTTGCTAAATATTACGGTTTAATCATAACAATTATGAAATAAAACCAAAATAAAATATAAACATCATAAAATTTGAAACCAAAAATTTTGTACATTCTGGAACAATTCCAGGAACTATAAAAATAAAAAAAATTTGCTCAAAAAATTTAAATTAATTTTATGAACAAATAGCTTTGTATTTAATGGTTTTATCAAATAAAAACATTAGATATAGTAAAACAGTGAAACAAATTATGAAATTTCACCAAGAGTATCAACATCAG
The DNA here is from genome assembly GCA_022085475.1 of Heliosperma pusillum. Taxonomy (NCBI): domain Eukaryota; kingdom Viridiplantae; phylum Streptophyta; class Magnoliopsida; order Caryophyllales; family Caryophyllaceae; genus Heliosperma; species Heliosperma pusillum. Next base: position 9,423 of record JAIUZE010046800.1, read on the forward strand.
AATTAAAATGTACAAAAATTTTCAAGACCATAAATGGACGTTTCAATTTTATGAACATTATAATCTCATATTATCGACTTTTATCGTATAAAAATCAATGAACATGCAATACATAAGTAAAAGTCACGAAATTTTACATACAATATGTAAGAAATGCATGTGAGATCATCTTAAAATTTCATGGCCAGAATCAACATGCAACTATTTTTAGTTAACTTTTAACTCATAAAATGCATGTTAACTCGGTTTAAACGCCAAAAATCAAAATAAATAGCAAATTAATCCCTAAAATCACGAAATTTGACCACAAACATTTTGAGGTCATAGGTATACATGCACCAAAAACTTTCGTCAGAATCGTATTTTAACTCAAAATCTTTGATTTATTAGTTATCTTATAACTTTAATAAAAATGTCCAAAATGAACATGCATGCTACAAGCTAGCTCTGATACCACATGAAAGTCCATAGACCTTAATTAGACTCCTATAATTAGTTACTAAATTACTTGTTAATTTAGTATTTAATGATCTATGTAACATGCATGCAAATATAAAGACATTTATATAAAAGAAGAAATTTTCTCACATTGATATGGAAATAATATGGGCACAACAAGAACACCTTCTTGTTGTTCTTGAGCTAATAATATGGATGAACAAGAAATCTCCAAACTAGAAGACCTCCTTCTAGTTGCACCAAGATGACACCAAATAATCTACCCTTATTATTAACTAGATAATAAGATAGATGTTATACTACTAATATTAGACTATATTACTACACTAGTAATACTTAAGAAATATTAGTATTTGAGAGTTTTTAGAGAGAAGAAGAGTTTTTGAGAGATGTATGAAATAAGCAAGAATGAACTAATGATAAATTGAACAACAATTGTTCTATTTATAGCCAAGAGGGTCGGCCCGTATGATCACCAAAAGAGTGATTTTTCTTCTTATTTTATTGTCATGCAAAGTGGTGGTGTGTTGTAGTGAATAAAATGATTTTAGGTTTACTATTCATGTCATAATCACATGTTGCTTGTGAGTATGAATAAGATCAACCATCATCACCATTCACTTCACCATAACCGGCCATGTGAGCCTCATTTTGATCCATTTTGATTTTTGATATTTGTCCCACAAATACTTATTAATCATATGCTTAATTATCTTGTATAATTAAGTGTTAATTTGATCATATAACAATTATATGACACAAATAAATGAATAATATGTACTTAACATTTTAAGTAGTATTCTACCATTATATCAATATATAATGGGTCCCACAATTCTTAGTTAATTTATTTTACAACTCTTTGTAAATGTAATTAACTAATTACCTCTATCTCAAAACCTCAACTAATTTAGTAATTTAACGATTAATTACTAAGTTAAATCTTATTTAATCGTATTAAAATAAGATATAAATTTATTAGTCAATTATCGCATAATTGAAAAATAAACTTAATTGACTTTGAGTTCTTAACTCAATTTCTAACAATTAACTCTCATACATATCGAATATATGTAATGTACTAATTAACTGTATCGTATACAAATAATTAGTTACTATTTGGGTTTCATCCTTTAGGTGTGACCGAAAGGGATCAGTTGATCACCGCCGTCATACGACAATAACGTTCAAACATCTAGTCAGCCAACCGTTCGTGTTTACGTTTAATCAACTACTAATCATAGTATATATAAGTCAATATATCCTCAAATTATATTCCATAATAAGATTTATTATGTGGCGCACTATTGTGGAGGACACCTACTCCAACAATCTCCCACTTGTCTGACCCAAGTGTGCGTCACCGATTCTCTTGTCTCTTTATCTCATCTCCCACTCAACGCAAGGTGTCTTCCAGGTCGCACTTGCGATTGACAATATCTAGAGTGGTTTTCTCGATAGGGAGAGTAACTGTCTGACCGGAAAATCTACCATAGATCTTTTTCCGAGCGTGGCCACGCATTTACAGTAACTACTCCTCGAGTGGCCTAAAGATGTTTTTACCCAACGTGGGTGGACAATTCTTGTTGATCCATCTACTCTGTATGATGCAGATCACCATGATCCAGAAGAAGTCCATCGGCCTCCTTTTACGGCACGACCTAGAACATCAACCAAAACCAATCGGAAACTGCACCGACTCAGATAGACGGTCACCAGTCAAAAGAATCGACTCATAGGAATAAGATAGAAGACCCTGCCACGACCATGCATCAAATAATTGATTTAAGGGTCTCTACAAATGTCACTGTCCGACAGAGTGTCATACAGTCTGTCTATGTAAACGACCAGTCATCTCCATGACCCTATGGTGCTGAACCAACCATCGATCGACTTACAATCTAGTCATTTTGAGACGTCACCTCATTTGAGTGACTAGGGACAAAATACTAAGTTCTTCCTATTCACTTGAATAGGGTCCAACAATCTATTCGGATAAACAAAGTATTAAATTTAGTCAAACTAAATAAAAGAGTTTTAAATAAAACTCGAACAATGAATGCCATTATCACATATGAAATAATTAATACAACATTCAATTATTACATATTACATAATCTAAAGGAATTCTGGCACACGTCTCAATCGCATTGTGACGACATGACCATCATGCTTAGCCTTTGATAAAGGCTTGGTTAAAGGATCAGCAATGTTGTCATCTGTCCCAACCTTACAAATGTCAATTTTCCTTTCTGTCCACGTAATCTCTAATTACATGATATTTCCTAAGTACATGTCTAGACTTGTTACTAGACTTGAGCTCTTTTGCTTGAAAAATAGCCCCACTGTTATCACAATAAATTGTGATAGGATCTTTGGCAGTAAGGACTACTGTTAGTCCTTCCAAAAATTGCCGAATCCACACAGCTTCCTTTGCAGCTTCAGACGCTTCAAGGTACTCTGCTTCTGTTGTAGAATCCGCTGTAACGCTTTGCTTGAAACTCTTCCAGCAAACAGCTCCTCCATTCATCATATAAACGTAGCCGGATTGGGATTTCATATCATCCCGATCTGTTTGGAAACTGGCATCTGTGTAACCCTTTACACGGAACTCAGTCTCGCCTCCAAACACTAAGAACGAATCCTTGGTCCTTCTTAAGTACTTAAGGATGTTCTTTACTGCTATCCAGTGACTCTCACCTGGATTTGCTTGGTAACGACTTGTCATGCTCAAAGCATATGCAACGTCGGGACGAGTGCACATCATAGCATACATGATTGATCCAACGGCTGAAGCGTAAGGGATCAATTTCATGCGTTCAATCTCCTCGGTTTTCGTAGGGCACTCTGACTTGCTCAAGGTGATCCCACTTCCCATAGAAAGAAAGCCTCTCTTAGAGTCTTTCATGTTGAACCGATCAAGAATCTTATCAATATAAGTCTCTTGACTTAATGCTAGTATCCTTTTAGATCTATCCCTATAGATCCGGATACCTAAGATGCGTTGGGCCTCTCCTAAGTCTTTCATTTGAAAATGTATTCCTAGCCACTCCTTTACAGAAGTGAGCATTGGAATATCATTCCCAATGAGTAGTATGTCATCTACATAAAAGACTAGAAAAGTTACTTTACTCCCACTAAACTTCATGTATAAACACGGTTCCTCGACACTTCGAGTTAAACCATTTTGTTTAATTACATGATCGAAACGATGATTCCAACTCCTGGATGCTTGCTTAAGACCATAGATGGATCTCTTAAGTTTGCATACCTTCTTAGGGTTTGATGGATCCACACAACCTTCAGGTTGTGTCATGTACACTTCCTCTTCTAGAATCCCATTCAAGAAGGCGGTTTTGACATCCATTTGCCAAATCTCATAATTATGAAATGCGGCAACCGCTAAGATAATCCTTATGGATCGAAGCATGGCGACTGGGCCGAAGGTTTCGTCATAGTGAAGACCATGAACTTGTGTGAAACCTTTTGCCACCAATCTAGCTTTGTAAACATCATTATGTTTATCTATGCCACTTTTGATCTTATAGATCCACTTACACTGAAGAGGTCTTACCTCCTTAGGTAAATCAACCAAGTCACATACTTGATTGTCGTACATAGAATCCATTTCGGATTGCATGGCTCCTAGCCATAGCTTTGAGTCGGGACTAGAAATGGCTGCTTTGTAGGTAGTAGGTTCGTTACTTTCAAAAAGTAACACATTATAGTCATCACCTTCCTCTATAATACCAAGGTATCTATCAGGTTGATGACTAATTCTGCTTGACCTCCTAGGTTCCGAAGGAATAATGACCGTACCAGACGAAGAGGGAACGTTTTCCTCGTCGTCCTTTTCGGTTTGTGGCTCTTGGACTTCATCAAGTTCAAATTTTCTCCCACTCTGTCTTTTAGAAATAAAATCATTTTCTAAAAAGACTGCATCACGAGACACAAACACTTTGTCCTCGTGTTTATTGTAGAAGTAATAAGCACGTGATTCCTTTGGATATCCTACAAAAAGACATTTGTCAGATTTGGGTGCGAGTTTATCGTCAGACTTATTCTTAACAAAAGCCTCGCATCCCCAAATTCTCATAAATGACAAATAAGGAACTTTTCCTGTCCATATCTCATATGGAGTCTTGTTTGCCGCTTTAGTCGGGCTTCGATTTAGTGAAAATATTGCAGATAAGATAGCAAAACCCCAAAAATAATCAGGAAGCTCTGTTAGACTCATCATAGATCGAACCATATCTAATAAAGTTCGATTTCTCCTTTCGGATACACCGTTTAATTGAGGTGTTCCAGGAGGAGTCCATTGTGATACTATACCACAATCTTTCAGGTGTGAATCAAATTCATGGTTCAAGTATTCACCACCACGATCGGATCGTAGGGTTTTAATCTTTTTATTCAATTGGTTTTCTACTTCATTTTGAAATTCTTTGAACTTTTCAAAAGCATCACTTTTATGCCTCATCAAGTAGACATATCCATATCTACTCAAGTCGTCGGTAAAAGTAATGAAGTAGTGATAACCACCTCTAGCTCGGATAGTCATTGGACCGCATACATCCGTGTGTATAAGTCCTAATACTTCACTTGCTCGTGTCCCTTTTCCCGTAAAAGGAGCACGAGTCATCTTGCCTAGAAGACAAGATTCGCATACGCCATAAGATTCGTAATCGAATGGTTTGAGTACTTTAGATGAAACAAGTCTCTTTATGCGTCGTTCGTTTATGTGCCCTAAACGACAATGCCAAAGGTATGATTGATTTGGTTCACCTGTTTTGAGCTTCTTGTTTTCTACATGATAGACCTCTTTTGCAATATCTAGAACATAAATACCTCCAATAGAAATGGCCTCGCCATAAACCATTTCATTAAAAGCAAAAGTACAACAGTTGTTCTTAATACAAAATGAAAAACCTTCCATGTCTAACACGGAAATGGAGATAATGTTCTTGGTAAGAGTTGGAACATAATAGCAATTATTTAAATACAACTCTAAACCATTAGGCAAAAGAAGAACGTAGGTGCCCACGGAAACTGCGGCTACCTTAGCTCCATTTCCCATGCGCAGGTCCACGTCACCCTTGGCTAGTGCTTGCACGTCCCTCAGCCCCTGTACATGATTACAAAGGTGAGAACCACAACCGGTATCAAATACCCAAGAAGATGTACTAGCAAAGTTAATATCTATCATATAGAGTGATGAAAGAATTTTACCTGACGTTGTCACACAACCGTCTTTCTTGTCTTTCAAGTACTTGGGGCAATTGCGTTTCCAATACCCTTTGCCATTATAATAATAGCAATCCGCCTCCGCTTGTTTGTTGACTTTGGGCTTGGCCTTATAAAAGACCTTGGCCTTTCCCTTGCCGGATTTCTTGAAAAGAGTCTTACCCTTTCCCTTGTCCTTCCTTACCCCAAGGTTCATGTTCTTCATTTTCATGGAAAGAACATCCTTGGGTTCACTCCCACTAGCCTCCATGTCCCTCTCAGCTTGGGTGAGGAGTGCATGGAGTTCATGGAAACTCTTGTCCATGCCATTCATGTTATAGTTCACCCTAAATTGGGTGAACTTAGGTGAGAGTGAATGAAGGATTTTACCCACCACCAAATTCTTTGGAATTTTGCACCCTAGATGCTCTAAGGTGTCCGCGTGCTCAACCATTTTGAGCACGTGTGGGCCAACCTTTTGGCCCCTTTGAAGCTTAGTGTCAAAGAATTTCGTAATTGCCTCATATTGGAGAATTTGAGGGGCTTGCGAAAACATCGAAGTGATCCTCGTGAATATTGCATATGCATTGAGAGAGATCAATTGGAGTTTGAGTTTGGGTGAGATTGACCAAATCAAGACATTCTTGACGTCATTAGCAACCTTCAAATAAAGGTCATATTCGGCCCGAACCACCGCGGACGATCTAGGCGCGGGTTCGGTGGGAGGCTCTTCGACCAAGTAGCGAAGCACGTTATCGGATAACGCGGCGCTCTTGATCGTTGATTCCCATTCAACGAAGTTACTTCCGTCATCCTTAAGGACACATTTGTCCATGACGGACCTCAACCATGAGTCTCTACCCAAGGTTGCAACGTTTGATGATGTTGACATTATGCGAATATGGTAACTACAACAAAAAGAAATATATAAACATTCATTGTTAATTTACTTGAAAAACATTTTAACAAGTTAAGCATTCATATAATGACCTCTCACTAAATTATATAAATGATTCCAAGACCCATCTTTAAATAAAAATAGTCATCGCATGCTACTTTTTATCTAGAAATGGTAAGTCGTTACTTGACTAATTCTACCCTTAGAACTCTTGGTTGACGGATTTCAACTAAATCCATCTCCTAGTCCCAAGATAACGCTTATCTCGTTGAGTCCAATCCAATTTTTAGCTTGTGATCGTATCACCCTACTTACCCGAGGTAAAAAGGGACCCACGAGCGTGGTAGCCCTAATGAACACGGGATTCATAGGTGTTATTAATTGGTAAGGCTAATCTCAATTTTTAAATATGTGAGAGATCTTGTCAATTTAGTTATTAATTCCCTATAAGTGAACTAAGTCGGTGAATTGTGAATAACGTTGACTTGACAATAGCGGTAAATATAAATGCATGTGTGACGATTTTGGCATGAGCGGAAATAAAGCAAGCAATCAAGCAACATAAAATCCTAGTATGGCCACCTAGCTAATCAATTAACAGATAGTTACAAATTCGGAAACCAACTTTCCGTTAGGTCCCTTCCTCTTCACCTGGAAAACACGCCTCCAAAATGGCCACCGTCTTCGGGGTTCACCGGTCTTCATAAAATAATTACAATTACAAATAACAAATTCCTATTATAATTAATGCTATAAAATAAAATTAAATTTATTATACAAACCGTCGGATACGATATTCTAATCAAAAAGTAGCAACCAAAACCGTTATTCCCTTACCATTACGGGTAATAACGATTAAAAAATACTAGGCCATACTAGGGTAACAAAATTTGCATAAATTATTAATAAATGACATTCAATTCCATTCAAAACCATAAATTAAATAAATTGCTGCAAAAATTCATGCCAAAATCGTCCTAGATTCAAAATTTCATATGCTCATTGTAGCTCGTTTTTCCGGATTTATTGATTTTTATAAAAACAAACCATAAAAATCACTATCAAATCAGCATTTAATTAAAATCGCATTTAACTTCAAATAATTAACTAAACTGATTTAGAACTCAAATTATCACTACTACTTTTGTTGGTCATTAGATAGATCTATTTGATTTCATTTGCTAAATATTACTGTTTAAATCATACAATTATGAATAAACCAAATAAAATATAAACAATAAACCTTTGAAACCAAAAAAAGTTTGTATCATTCTGGAAACTTCCAGGAACTATAAATAAAAAACATTTGCTCAAAAAAATTTAAATTAATTTTATGAACAAATAGCTTTGTATTTAATGGTTTTATCAAATAAAAACATTAGATATAGTAAAACAGTGAAACAAATTATGAAATTTCACCAAGAGTATCAACATCAGAATGTAAAATGTACAAAAAAATTTTCAAGACCAGAAATGGACGTTTCAATTTTATGAACATTATAATCTCATATTATCGACTTTTATCGTATAAAAATCAATAAACATGCAATACATAAGTAAAAGTCACGAAATTTTACATACAATATGTAAGAAATGCATGTGATATCATATTAAAATTTCATGGCCAGAATCAACATGAAACTATTTTTAGTTAACTTTTAACTCATAAAATGCATGTTAACTCGGTTTAAACGCCAAAAATCAAAATAAATAGCAAATTAATCCCTAAAATCACGAAATTTAACCACAAACATTTTGAGGTCATTAGGTATACATGCACCAAAATATTTTGTCAGAATCGTATTTTAACTCAAAATCTTTGATTTATTAGTTATCTTATAACTTTAATAAAAATGTCCAAAATGAACATGCATGCTACAAGCTAGCTCTGATACCAATTGAAAGTCCATAGACCTTAATTAGACTCCTCTAATTATTTACTAAATTACTTTTTAATTTAGTTTATAATGATCTATGTAACATGCATGCAAATATGAAGACATTTATATAAGAGAAGAAATTTCCTCACATTGGTATGGAAAATATAAGGGCACAACAAGAACTCCTTCTTGTTGATCTTGAGCTACAAATATGGTTGAACACAAATAATCTCCAAAGTAGAAGATCTCCTCTTAGTTGCACCAAGATGAACCAAACAATCTACCCTTATTATTAACTAGATAATAAGATAGATAATATACTACTAATATTAGACTATATTACTACACTAGTAATACTTAGGAAATATTAGTATATGAGAGTTGTAGTGAGAAGATGAGTTTTGAGAGATGAATGATAAAATAAGTAAGAATGAAGAAGTGAATAAATTGAACAACAATTGCTCAATTTATAGCCATAAGGGCCGGCTCTTTCATCACCCAAGAGTGACTTTTTTCTTCTTATTTTATTGCCATGTAAGGTGGTAATGTGTTGTAGTGAATAAAATGATATCATGTTTACTATTCATGTCATAAGCATATGTTGCTTGTGAGTATGAATAAGAACAACCATCATCACCATTTGACTTCACCATAACCGGCCATGTGAGCCTCAATTTGATCCATTTTGATTTTTGATATTTGTCCCACAAATACTTATTAATCATATGCTTAATTATCTTGTATAATTAATTGTTAATTTGATCATATAACAATTATATGACACAAATAAATGAATAATATGTACTTAACATTTTAAGTAATATTTTACCATTATATCAATATATAATGGGTCCCACAATGCTTAGTTAATTTATTTTACAACTCCTTGTAAATATAATTAACTAATTACCTCTATCTCAAAACCTCAACTAATTTAGTAATTTAACGATTAATTACTAAGTTAAATCTTATTTAATCGTATTAAAATAAGATATAAATTTATTAGTCAATTATCGCATAATTGAAAAATAAACTTAATCGAATTTGAGTTCTAAACTCAATTTCTAACAATTAACTCTCGTACATATCGAATATATGTAATGTACTAATTAACTGTATCGTATACAAATAATTAGTTACTATTTGGATTTCATCCTTTAGGTGTGACCGAAAGGGATCAGTTGATCACCGCCGTCAAACGACAATAACGTCAAACTCTAGTCAGCCAACCGTTATTGATTTACGTTAATCAACTGACTAATCATATATATAGTCAATAATTATCCCAATTATATTCCATAATAAGATTTATTATGTGGCGCACTATTGTGGAGGACACCTACTCCAACAGTATTCATATTACCTTTTTGAAAGGAGTGGTTGGATTTTAATGGTGGATGAGATAGGGCAACATGTACACTAAAATCAAAATCTATTGTGAAATAGAAGATTTTAGCTTGGCATTTAGAAAAGTGTCTTATATCGATAAGATCCTTTATTTATTTCAACAAGTTAAATATGTTATTCATGTTGATGAAAGTGGGATCACTATGAAAAGGTTAGAGTCATCCACTGAACCAAAGAGTTGTTGATCACATAAGTACTAATGTTTCCGCCATTAGGCCGATCATGTATGCCATTACATGCACGTACCTAAATGAATTGTATGCTGGGAGCATGACGAGCCTATAACAAATTAATCCACATGAGGGTCATTGGATAGCCTACAAGAACATCCATAGGGTTCTCAAGGAGAACTAGGGATTCATTCTTGTGTTTGGTACAGAAAATTTGGATATGTGGTAAAGGTTACACAAACCCAAATTTCCAAACTTATTAGGATTTATCGAAATCCTAGGCGTATTTTTGTTATACAAGAAGCGAATAACTAAAAGGATGATTGAAGAGTCAATCATTAGAAATTCTACAAATAAAGACCTAGTACATTATGATGAGGATAAGGTGGCTTCCAAGGAGCTAATGGTTGATCCTTTCACCTAAATACCTATCAGTTATCATGATAACGAGTGGGAGCATCTTTTAAGTTAAAGAGCTCAACTCTAGATAGAGATCTAGACATGTACGTAGATGAATTCATGTTATTAGGAATAACGTTGGATGAAAGGAAAAAGCAATTCACAAGGTTGGAATAAATGAATACATGTTTTATTCACTACCCAAGCCTTTATTGCATTTAATAAGATCGTCATGAATTGTCATGGACGAAATAAACTTTAGATTATATGATATGAAGCAATAACATTGTGTTGATTGTTCATATATGATAATCACATTTCTCATTTGGGTTTTTAAAACTCGTTTTTGTGCTTTGTTATATCCAAATGGGTTGTAAAGACAACATTGGACCCCATTAAAGTGGATTGGATTAACATAGTATTGGCCCCTAGTTTCTTATGTGAGGTGAGGTCTCTAAGTGACTAGAGTGTGATGCGATTGATGGCAATTTCAAGTGTCATAAGGTCATAAGGGATTACCAGTCGATCGCATAGACAGACTGTAAGGGACAATCTGTCGGGCATTAACCGCTTATAGAGTTCTGATAGGACGATATTTATTCGTAATTACTCCCCTTATTTATATATTTTTATGGTCGTCTACTTCATTACTTGAGTTATTTGTTATACTTTTACGAGTTTTGGAATTTTATCCTTTGATTTAAATTTCTGACATATAGTAAGTTGATTTGTACCTGTTTTTCATCATTAGGTTCTGACTCGTATATGAATTCAAGTAAGAAGCTAAGAACAAGAATAATGGCAAAAGTGACCCGAGAAGTTGACTTCCAAGCCCAAGCATTTTAATCAACTAATATGGTAAAAAAATACTTAATGATCATGTGGCAATTTAGAGATATGTACTAGATTTCAAAGAAAGGTCCACTATATTTTATAGGCCAAACAACGAAGACCAGATCAAGGAGCATGTGGGCCTAGTGGAAGCAAAAACAAAAAGATTCAATGACTCAGCAAACATAAAACCAAAGTTAAGAGGGAATCAGAGAACATAAGCTAACGGAAACGACATAGAGGTTGCTCAGCAATGGGAACTCTACTCCGTCTCATATTCAATCCCTTATCATATTTTAATTACAAAATCTATCTTATTCCAATCAAAGTTTTATCCAAGATGAATATAAATACCCGAGTCCTCCGTTAAGAATTAAGCAAGCAAGTACATACAATAAACCCCAAATCTGACGGAGTGAGTTGGCGACAGATACGAAGAGGAGCAGTCCGACGGGTGGAGCGGCTCCGATCCGAAGAAAGATAGAAGACCTATCTTGCGGAGGTGTTGCAGCCGAAATAAGGGAGAATTTTCTGTACTCAATTTACTAGTTCTCCTTTCTTATCTTTAGCTAATTTTGTTCTTGTTGGTGTTAATTTGGAACCTTGTTAAATTAATCTTTTAGTTATACATCGTTAATCGTCTGGCAATATTTGTTTAATAGTATTCTTTTTATGCTCGTTTTAATTGTCATTGGTTTATAGCTAGTTGATTAATTTGGCGCGGCGTGAGATTAATTAACCGAGTAACAACTAGTTTATTTTAGGACTGCAATGATGTCACTAAGTTAAGCTAGGAGTATAATTAGATGTGTTCATTTCTTGAGTATTGACAGCACTTGGGTGATTAATACGATTAATGAGGTCTTTGTAATTCGTAATGCGGTTAGTCAGTTTGCGTTACTTTGAACCTTACGTAAAATTGGTTAGCTAGTACTGGTGATCGAGCGGCTCGCTACTGGTTAAAAGTAAGGAAAGATAGGGAGCATTTAGCGGCTAAATTCTACACAGTTATCCTATTGTTAAATCGAGTATTAGCTAGACAGGTCAACAACGAAACTGGAATATTAACTAAACTAGGAATTATTAGCTTAATGGATGCTTCTTTCACTTATATCCATTTAAATTAGAGTACTTAAATTCACGAAATGAAACCCCCCAATTCCGTAAATATGTTAATAGTGTTAATATGTAAGTTAGTTGATAAACTACGTAATAGTTAATTAGTTTTACCAATCACTCTGTGGGATCGACCCTACTTATCCTTTACTATGTTTATATTTTTGAGGTTAAGATAGGTAAATAAATTGTTAATTTGTATGCGCAAACGACACGTATCAAGTTCTGACAATTCTTGTAGCCTGGTCGTGGCAAGAGCTACTATAGTATTCTTGTTGAGTTAATTCTTTGACTAAAGATTGTTCACCTAAGGTGGCACAGTTTAAGAGTGACTTTGATTTATGCTCTACGACCTTCGTAACTGGGGTCAAATGGGCATCTTTTGGGTCATGATGAGCTGTGGCTATTCGAAGGGAATAGTGCGATAGGAATTGTCTACCTCTTGTTAGGGTTGTTTTAAAATATTGACACTCGAGGAGGAGTAAGCTGAAAATGTGTGGCCACGCTCGGAAGGTATCTATGGTAGATAATTCCGGTCAGACAATTACTCTCCAGATCGAGGAAACCACTCTTGATATGATCATATGCAAGTATGATCTGCAAGACTCCTTGCATTAAGTGGGACATTGTAATAGGACAAGAGAATTGGTGACGCACACTTGTCTCGGATAAGTGGGAGATTGTTGGAGTGAATGTCCTCAATAATAGTGCGATCACTTAATTAAATCTCAATAACAAGAATACAAAGGGATGATGAATATTATAGTCACCTGGTCAACAGTAATTGGTAACGATTGGCTCACTTGAGTTTGACGTTATTGTCGTATGACGGTGGTGATCAGTTGATCCCTTTAGATCATACTTAAAGGACAATACCCTAATAATGTACATTAATTAATTATATAGTGATAAAAATTAATTAATCTCTTAAATTGAACTAAGTTTATATTGTAAGTGAGAATTATATCTAATTATAATATGATTAAATTGTTATATTACTAAGAATGCATTTTGTTTATGAAACATTTGAGATAAGCAAAATTGGTTGATTATAATTAATAATTGTTTTAGATTATATTAACCAAATATGAGAGGACCCATTTTATTTACATGTGTTTATAAAATAGGACTTAAAATGTTAAGTCTAATTTATTTGTTATGAAATTACATTTAAATTGGTTAAATGCACATTTATAAGCAAATTACATGTTACATGTCACATGTCACATATGTGACAAATGACAAAATACAAAAATAAAATAGACATCCATTTTAAGTGGGTATACCGGTTTTGTAGTGTTCTTAAGGGTGATTAGTTTTTTTGTATTATTCTAATTGGGAATTAGACACAATCATACACAAAACAATTACTAACACTCAACCTATTTGCATTGTGAAGAACAAAATAGAAAAGACAACACTCCACTCCACTTATGTAGTGTGTGTGGCCGATCATCTAGTGTGAATAAGAAGGATTATTTCCTTCTTATTCAAACACACCATCTCATTTTTATTTTTGCATGCTTATCTCTCTACCTCTCCATCTCTCACTAAAAGAAATAACTTAAAGAAGTTATTTACCAAATCTTGAGTTCATATTTCTAATAAAATTACTAGTATATTAATAAGAGTTATTAGATTTATTTTTAAGGGCTTCTACCATTTTATACTAGTGTAGTATACTTTAGTAGTGGTTTGGAGATTGTCTTGAGTGCAACTTATAGGAGAGTTTCTAATTTGAAACTAGGAGTTCATCCCTTCATTCATAGCTCAAAAACAATATTTGAAAGGAGTTCAAATATTGTGCACAATATCCTTTATTATTAATCTAAGAAATTGATCTTTCTTTAACCTTTTGTTACGCATGCATAAGATCCACATAGTTTAAGAGTAAATTATTTATAAGATGATATTAGAAATGTCTAATATTGAGTTTAAGAAACTTACAAGAATAACATTACAATAATAACAATATACTCGGGGAAGACTCCCCTTGGCAACCACATACGCAATAAGGGCTTGCATCTCACCATTAGCGACATGTTCTTGAGAAGGTTCGGGACTCAACATACATAACAATACAAGGCATCCAATCAATTAAGTATACAATCCATCATAAGATCAAACATAAGTATACACACTATCACGGTAAATGACACGCACTAGCATCTGTACTTACCAAGTATGACGAACACTGTCCACGGGATAAACATTTCCCTAAACCGTATATGATAAACATTTTGTATACGACCGACTCATTTCCTCATGGTAGGACGGCGATAATAATACGGTCCTAGTCTAGATCTGGCCAGACTCTCGAGACAAAACGTGTACCCGATTCGACATGCGATGAACATTTCGCATCCAAGACTCGATCAACTCAAAGGGCGTCGAGTACCCCAAATTCGGCTAAACTACGCGAAAGAGGCGGAAAGAGCACAAGTACTACCTTATGGCTAAACTACGCAGTAGACAAGGCCAACATGAACAAGCAAGTACGCTACATGCAAATGATACCACCTCACAAGGATAGAACATTTGACGGTCAGGTCGATCAACGCATTGCGTTCGCCTCCTAACAACATCGTCATATCCTCATTAAACAAATGTATAAAAGCATCAAGGTTGTACACCTATCACTCCGACATTAAGTGCAACGAGTATAGAGGTGCAACTGGGAAATGAGAGTTTAAATCATCCAATACATAAGACTCAACCTATTATTCAAGGCACACAAGACTCAACCTATTATTCAAGGCACACAAGACTCATTTAACTAAGACATGTGATTACGACATAGGAATTGTGATATAATGATAAACATATTAAACATGGCCAATTCATACTTTGAAACCGCTAATTAAACATGTGACGGTAATATATACGTACCTAAACATTTGAATGAAGCTAACATGATAGCTAGGTCGACAAAATAAGCATAATAATATAAACAATTCATTTACATATGTTATAACTTCATAAACTTAAAACGGACGCCATTTGCTCATACTGACTCCGATTAAGGCGATTCAAAAGCCTAAACCGCATATTCTTCCGACACAGACCTATCTGCCAACTTTCTAGAGCCATTTGAAATTCAGAGGTTTGTCCCGGTCGCCGTCTCGGCCTGTACGGGGGTTGTCCCGGTCAGGATCTAATATGTCCCGGCCGGCACGGGCTATGGAACGATGGGGAAGGAGGCATGGGGTATGTCCCGGTCCGGGATGGGCTTGTCCCGGCCTGCACGGCTCTTGTCCCGGTTGGGACGAGCCTAGGGACGGGCATGGGACGACGCCAAATGCGCTTAATTCGATTCCAACTTCGTTCCAAGTGACAAGACACTAATGGGTAGCGATACCAAACACAAACCATGCCATAACTCATACAAAACTCATCCCAACTTCATTCCGACTTAAACAACCAAGAAGTAACATATGAAGTATATCCCATTCAAAATAACTACAAACATGGCATATGAACATATAGACATCGTTATAGACATTTTATTTAAGATAATAGATAATGTATCCAACATAAATCGCCCTTAAAACATCCAACATTATATTGTCAAAATCATTCCTATTTGGTTACTAATTCATTATTTAAAACACATAAAGATGTGATATCGAGTAACCTGTCTATTTTACCTTGATTAGCATTTCGAATCTTCAATTTCTAAGCTAACCATCAACCCACTCGAATTCCTTGACCCAAAATCTTCAAAACCCATTTTTTTTCAAAACCCATCTTTTTCAAAACCCGTCTTAAGTTTAGATCTAGAAAATTGGGTTTTATAAAAAGTTGGAGTAAATGTGTGTTTTATGTTATAAAAAGGAAGAGGAAGATGAGAGGAGAAGATTGATATAAAAATCGTCAAGTTTCGTTAAAAGACGGAGAAATGACATCCGTTTTAAGTTTATGAAGTTATAGAGACTTAATGGTGGTTTTGGGTGTATGAGGAAGAAGATGAAGGTATTATTGTGCTGCTATTTTGAGGAGGAAGGAGGAAGGATAAATGAGTTTATTTTGAGAAGGTGAGTAATAGAAGGCCCAAATTTCATATCGGGTCAACTCACTTGAATTTTCGCGTAGAATATGATTATGAACTCATAACGGACTGAAATGCGACGGTTTCTACCAACCTGAACTAAATTCTATTTAACATTAATTTAAAGCCATGAAATCATAAATTATCGACTTAAATATATTTTAACCAATAAAAGTAAAAGATGAATTTATAAAATTTACGACTTTAGTCAATTACTCATTAATACAAAATCTGGGGTGTTACAACTAATGCTTAAAGGGATTGAAAGTACTATTCATATCAACAAAGTGCACTTTCCTTTCTGGGTATCCATGCAAAAACTCAAATATTAAGTATGCTTGACTGAGAGTAGTCTTACGATGGTTGACCTTCTGGAAAAGTTCCCGGGATGCGCATGAGTGAGGGCAAAATGCGCTGAAAAGGACCTGTGTTGTTTTATGTGCCATGTAATCAGACTGGCAAGTTACCATGGGTGACCGCTCCCGACCCGGGATTTGGGCCGGTGTGTTACACGAAAGGTGTTTTACCGACCGACTAGAGAGTTTTCGTTGATCGGTCAAGAAAATACAGTAGCGACTGAAATTAAAACCTACCGACGGTAATGCGGTCGGTAATGTTCCGACTGAATATATCAGTCGGTAAATAATAGAAATTGGTAAGTAATAAAGTACGGTCGGTAATGGCTTTTAATGACTGATTTTTCTCCTTAGCGACTATGTGAAACCCTCGAAAATGCGGAAAAAAACATAACAAGCATGTGATTTATATAGCGGAAGATACGGTATTTTTAAAACCTTTTTACATGCAATTAGAAAAGTACGAGGAATGTCAATAATTACAAACCAAAGTATAATATATTACAAGAGACGTAGTCTCTCAAAATGTTATCAAATATAAAAGTTATTAGCAAACTAGCTAAACATCGTCTAGGGGTGAATCGTCAAGGCCAACGCCCGCTAGCTCACAATCGAACCCAAAATACAACAACCAAAATCCATCCAAGCAAGCAACCTGTTCATCCATGAAAAACATGAACGCCACAGTTAGTTGGGAGTAACTCCGGGTTCTCCCAGCCATATCACAAATAACATACTTAAACGGAAATACAAAAGTAGAAGCATGCATATATAAATATACATGTGAAATACGAGAAGGATAAAATAGGCAATTCAGTATATAAAGATATCGGTGCATGAAGTACAAAACTGTAACCATCATATTATAGATGGACTCGGGGAAGACACTCTTAGGCAACCATATACTCACTAGGGCTTGCATCTCACCGTTAGCGGCAAAAGCTTGATAAAATTGAGACTCGACAAATAAACCATGCCAGATCCAACGATCACAAATAATCAATCATATAATCATCCATCTAAACGTACAGATACGTTGACAACATCTCTCACGGTAAATGACACGCACTAGCACCGTGTACATGGCATGTATGATTAAAATCGCATCCACGGGATAAACATTTCCCTGAACGCATACACGATTCATCATTTCGTATATGTAGACTAATTTCCTCCTGTAGAACGATGATCATAATACGGTCCTAGTCTAAACCTGGCCAGACTCTCGGAATCACATTTTCCGATTCGACATGCGATAAACATTTCACATACAAGACTCGGTCAATCATATCATAGAAGTCGAGTACCCCAAATTCGGACAACCTTCACGAAAGAGGCGGAAAAGAGCACAAGCATCATAACAAGCGGTACGCTACATGCAATGACACCACCTAAGTCAGAGTTTTACTGTAATGGGATTCAGAATGCTGCTGTTCAACATATTTTGCAGGAAACTGGGTTTAGGAAAGGGACACTGCCTTTCAAATACCTAGGAGTAAGTATCTCTCATAAAAGATTGAGTAAGTTTGATTGTAATATTCTGATGGATAGGATGATTAAGAGGATCAAAGGATGGAATAGTAGGAAGATTTCTTATGCTGGTAGACTTGTCTTGGTTAAATCTGTGCTTTCTGTTATTCACAATCATTGGTCTCAAATTTTTGTGCTTCCTATGGGGGTAATGGACAAGATCAAGGCTTTGTGCATGAACTTTCTGTGGGAGGGGTCTGATAAATACTCCAAAGCTCCTCTTGTTTCATGGCAGGTGCTGTGTAAGAGTAAGGAGACTGGTGGGGTGGGATTAATTGATAGTCATCATTGGAATGTAGCTGCTATAGGTAAGTTAGTGTGGTGGCTAGTTTGCAAACAAGATCATTTGTGGATTAAATGGGTTGATAACATCTATTTAAAAGGCTCTCCTTGGTTCATTTACTCTCCTAGTGCTAATAGTTCTTGGGCATGGAGGAAAATATGTGAGATTAGGGATACTTTTAAAACAGGTTATATTAATGGTAAGTGGAGGGGACTGGATAAAGGGTATACCATTGCTGATGGGTATGCTTGGCTTATTCAGAATTCTTCACCTAAGGTTGACTGGTGTTGTACAGTTTGGAATAGGTTTAATCTTCCCAAATGGAGTTTTCATATGTGGTTATTGAAACATTGCAGGTTGCTTACTTTAGATAGACTTATCAGAATGGGGATGGATGTATCTAGTATTTGTTACATTTGTGGTATTGCTCAGGAAGATCACAACCATGTTTTTCAGAATTGTCAGTATGCTCAGGCATGCTTCAAACTGGCAGGTGACTGGTTGAGGATTCCTTATGTTACTCTGATGAATTCAGCAAGGATTAAACGTTTGAGGGGTACTAAATTGTGTAGACAGTTTGCAATGGCAGTTTATTCAGGAATTTGTTATAATATTTGGCATATCAGGAATATTTGCAGACTAGAAGGGCATGTGCTTTGTCCAAGAGCTTTAGTTCATCAAGTTAAGGAGGATTGCAGAAGAAGATTATATGCTGTATTTCAAGGTGCTATGTCTTATGCAGATAGAAGCTGGTGCAGGAGTATAGGGTTGAGTAATTGAAGATGGCAGGATGCTGTATTTTTATTGAGTTTGTTTGAGTTTATTGGATGAGGCTTGAGTCTTATGTGTATTTGGTTTTAACTGATGTATGGCGTTGTAAGGTTTTGTAGCTAATTTGGTTATCTAGAGTAATGAACTTGGAATGGTCGGTTGTAATTGGTGATACCCATTTTGTTGGGTTAGTTATTTTATTATACTTACATTTCACCAAAAAAAAAATAAAGCATAAGATCACAGTAATGTAGTAATAAATCAAATCAATAACCAAAAGCAACAAAGAAACTAAAAAAATGAGATTGAGAAAAGAAGAACATGTTGAAAAGCGACATAAGCACTCATAGCAGTCATAAAAGAAGAACCATGGTGGTAGCACTCATAGAAACACAAACAACATACGATCCCTAGTGAAAGAAGTTGCTTAATCAATTAAGTTCAAATGCTCATATCGGTTGTGTGATTTTGACCAGATTTGGGAGAATCCGAATAACACTAGGACATTGTACAGTGAAGATTGAGTGACCCTATTTACACACTGAGAATCAATCGAAACTAATCAAAAATTGGTGATTCAAACAAGCAACTAACAGAACAATGATAATACTAGAATATGAATCGCATACACCCATCAAATCCAAACGAAAAATCCCTAAATTTGGTATAAACACAACCCTAAATCAAATTAATCAAAAATAATTAGACTTCTCTGAATCGATACCTAAAATATGATAGAGCAGTGATGATGGCGGCAACTTGAAGTCGTGGTGGTGTTGGCGCACGAATGAGCGAGTGAGTGACGGTAGCGACGATTGAGCGATGTTGACTAGTGCGTCGTCGGAAGTCATGAAGGCCGGTGGTGTTGACTTGGGCACCGTCTGCAGTGCTGAAGACAGGAGGACGGCCACGGTGGCGAGTAAACGACAGTGGCAGAGCTTTTGTGTGAGGTAGATGGGGATTAGAGAAAAATGGGTGAGAGAGTGAAATGAGTTTATAAAAGAAGTTTCTTATAAAATGAGGAGCTGTGAAGTACCCAAAATTTATCATCTATAATTTTTTTTTTTGATAAAATATGCATCAGATTTGAAGTAATCCCATGTGTAAAATGTAAATAAAAAATACTACATAAGTTTCTTTTGAATAGACATGGGCTTTTCGGAAGTCAGATGTCTACAAAAATGAATAGACATCGAATATTTGAAAATATATGATGTATAAGCTTATACATTAGATGTTTTGAAATATCTGATGCGTATCAAGTGATGTCTATTAAGTGTTTTGTAGTAGTGCTCATATCTATAATCCTCAAGTAATATGATTCAACTTACAACGAAACCTTACTACTTCAAACGAGTCTCCGATACCATAAGTTAAGATCAGATCTTTAAATCCAAGAACTATAGCCAAATGCTTTTCCACCAAGCCTATACTCACAAACACACAATAGGAAACCACAAGACGTCCCAAAGGAAGTGGACTCTCAACAGCATACATCTTTGTTGCGCTCAGCTCAGCGGATCAATAACACTCGGTCGCACAGTCGCTTCTTTAGCTACTACTACCTGAACTCGCTTCGTTCGTTCCGTCTCCTTCACAAGGTCCACCAGCTCGGCAAGAACGCTACTATTAGACAGAGTACGCTCGAAAGTATTTCGCACCTCAAGATATCATTCAAAACTTATTATTTACACCAATTAGACATATCATAAGCATGGTCTTCAAAACAATACTAAACTTTTAAGTCCAAAAGACTAAATTACTAATGAGTTAAGAATTCATAGCCAACTCATTCGACCTTACACCATCGAATATCATGAACTATTTACACACAAGTCATGGCAAGCATTTATACATTAAAATCATTAAACATACCTTACCACACTTTCCTCAAGGATACCAACTCTCACCACTATAGGGTGAAATTAGATCTATACCATTTTCCTCAAATCACAAATTCATTCTAACAAACACTAATATTCCACAAAGTCTAAAATTCTTCCGACCAAGTACAATATGCCACAAACAAAAGGGTATGGTGTCCACAAAAGGTCACATAAGGAAGTTGATAGTACAAATTTATAAAGAGGAGGAAGGTAACAAGAGTAATTTCCAAGGGAAAAAGAAGTTAGATAATGAAGAAGCACTTAGATAGAAGGAAGAGAGCATGATACATTAAGGACGAGAGAAAACATCGATGAGGAAGAAATACACTTCAATTAGGCTTGTAATCTTCAATCTTCGGTAGAGGATACTTCTTCTAGGTAACACATGATCCACCTCAAGACGGTAGATACAAACAAACATAACATCACTCAACACAATCAACAAACAAGTTAGAACCTAACAAACATCAAGTACACCAAAGACTACCACCTTAGGTCCTTAAGTCTACCCATCTCTCATTTATTATTTCAAGGTCAAGTAATTTAAGTTTAGGGTTCACGTGTGTGCGTCGGGAGCGTTAAAGCTCTGATACCAACTGTGACAACCCTCGCGAATGCGGAAATAAAACATACAAGCATGTGAATTAGAAAGCGGAAATATGAAGTTTTTAAAACTTTTATACATGCAAGATAGAAATACGAGGAATGTCAGTAATTACAAACCAAATATAAAATACTACAAGAGACGTAGTCTCTCAAAATGTTAACAAAAGACAAAGTTATTTAGCATCTAGCTAATGAACGTCTAGAGGTGTTTCATCCAGGGACAACGCCCGCTAGCTCACACCCGAACCCAAAATACCAAGCAAAAAGGCATCCAATCAAGCAACCTGTTCAGCCATGAAAAAACATGAATGCCACAGTCAGTGGGGAGTAACTCCGGGTTCTCCCAGCCATATCAAATTAAACGTACATAGAAGGAAATACAAAAGTAGAAGCATGCATATATAGATATACATGTGAAATACGATAAGGATAGATAGGCAATTCAATATATAATAATAAGAGCATATGAGGTACAAGTCTGAATCCATCATGTTATACAAAGACTCGGGGAAAACACTCTTAGGCAACCGAATACGCTCACTAGGGCTTACATCTCACCGTTAGCGGTATAAGTTTGATAAGATTGAGACTCGACAAACAAACCATGCCAAGTCATTCAATGATCAATCATATAATCATTCATGTAATCATCCATCCAAACATACCAATACAATGACGACATCTCTCACGGTAAATGAACGCACTAGCACCGTGTACATGGCAAGTATGATTAAAAGGCATCCACGAGATAAGCATTTCCCTGAACGCATACACGATGACATTTCGTATATGTAGACTAATTTCCTCCTGGTAGCACGACGATATAAATTTCCGGTCCTAGTCTAAACCTGGCCAGACTCTCGTAATAAACCATTTTCCGATTCGACATGCGATGACATTTCGCATCGAAGAATCGGTCAATCATAGACGCCGAGTACCCCAAATTCGGTCGA